>CAODLS011867126.1:0-18679 GCA_948243855.1 Flueggea neowawraea
AAGGATACGTGAGGATTTACCTAAGTCTTTCATTGCGAAACACTTTCTTAACTAAGTCTTGATACTCTGCAAGATTGGAATGTCGTTTCCAATGATTAAGATGTCATCAACATACAGTACTAAGAATACTATTGTACTCCCACTAACCTTCTTGTATACACAAGGCTCATCTTCATTTTTGATGAATCTAAACTCTTTGACAACCTTATCAAAATGATGATTCCAACTCCGGGATGCTTGTTTCAATCCATAAATGGATATTTGAAGCTTGCATACCTTACTAGGATTCTTAGGATCGACAAAACCTTCAAGTTGTGTCATGTGCACATCCTCAATGAGGTTTCCATTTAGAAAAGCAGTTTTGACATCCATTTGCCATATCTTATAGTCATAATACGCTGCAATGGCAAGAAGAATTTTAATAGATTTAAGCATAACGAATGGTGAAAAGGTTTCATCATAGTCAATACCATAAGTTTGTTTAAAACCTTTTACAACAAGTCTTGCTTTGAAGATTTCATCGACTTTTATCTTGTAAATCCATTTACAATCAATGTTCTTGACTCCATCAGGTGGATCGACCAAGTTTCAAACTTGGTTATCATACATAGATTGCATTTCTGAATTCATGACTTCATGCCATTTAATAGAATTTGAATCTACAATTGTCTCTTGGTAGGTTGTAGGCTCATTATATTCTACAAGAACAATTCTTTTATCATTAGTTATGAGAAATCCATATCTCTCAAACTCGTGATGAATCATACTAGACCTTCTTGGGCCTTGTGTTAAAGATTCAAACTCTACAACATTTTGCGAATCTTCTTGAATCTTTGTCCTATCATCAACGACTATTAATGGTTCTCTTATTTGTCTAGAAGTATTTTACTCCCACTAATCCATTTGGAAATAAATTGTTTTTCCAAAAAGACATTGTTTCGAGCAACAAACACTTTGTTCTCGAAACGATTATAAAAATAATATCTCCTTGTTTCCTTTGGATACCCCACAAATATACACTTATCTGATCTAGGTGCTAAATTTTCTGAAAATTGTAGTTTCACAAGAGCTTCGCATCCCCAAATCTTTAGAAAAGACATTATGGACTTTTTCTATGCCATATCTCATATGGTGTCTTTTCCACCGCTTTAGATGGAATTCGGTTAAGTATGAAAGCAGCAATTTCTAAGGCATAAATCCAAAACGATATTGGAAGATTCATTTGACTCATCACTGATCGAACCATATCCAATAGTGTTTGATTTCTTCTTTCAGACACGACATCCCATTGAGGTGTTCTGGGATGAGTAAGTTGTGAAACAATTCCACATTCCTTAAGATGATTGTTAAACTCTTGGCTTAAATATTCTTTACCACGATTAGATCGTAATATTTTGATATTCTTGCCAGGTTGGTTTTGTACTTCACTTCTAAATTTTTTGAACTTTTCAAAGGATTCAGATTTGTTTCTCATAAGATAAAAAATCCATATCTACTGAGATCATCAGTGAAAGTGATGAAGTACAAATAGCCTCCTCTAGCACTTAAACTGAAAGGTCCACATACATCGGTATGTATTAGGCCTAATAAATAATTTCCCTTTCACCTTGTGTGCAAAAAGGACTTTTAGTCATTTTACCGAACCAAAAAGATTTGCATGTATCAAATGATTCGAAATCAAATGAGTCAAGTAATCTATCTTTGTGGAGTTTTAAAATGCGTTTCTCACTTGCATGACCCCAACGACAATGCCAAAAGTAGGTTTGGTTGAAATCATTCGATTTTAACCTTTTATTAATGTTATAAATGGACTTGCTTTGTTCAAAGTTTAAAATATAGAGACCAAAAGATAAGGTTACAACACCATAAAATATGTCCCATGATAGATGAAAAAATTATTATTCTTAATAATAAAATAAAAACCATCATTGTCTAAACAAAAAACAGAAATAATGTTCTTACTCATAGTAGGAACATAATAACAATTTGACAATTGTAAAATAAGTCTACTAGGCAAAGTTAAATAATAAGTTCCTACAGCTAATATTACAACTCTTGCTCTATTGCCCACTTGTAGGTCCACTTCGTCTTTCATCAATAATCTACTATTTCTCAATCCCTGCACATTAATGCAAATATGAGCTCCACATCCAGTATCAAATACCCATGAGGAATCAGTAAACATATTGATTTCTATAACAAAAATACCTAAAGAAGAAGCATCGACTTTCTTCTTTTTTAGCTCTTCCAAGTAGAGTTTGCAATTCCTTTTCTAGTGATCTGGTTCATTGCAATGAAATCAAACTCCTTCTTTCGCCTTGGTTATCTTGGCCTTAGGCTTATTGGACTTGGGTTTTCCTTTGTCCTTTCTAATAATCTTTGGCTTAGTCTTGTCATTGCCTTTCCCTCTTTGTACCATGAGCACATTGTTGGTCTTAGGAATTCTCTTCTTGGCATTCTTCAACATACCAAGAAGCTCGGTGATGGATTTATCCATGTTGTGCATATTGTAGTTCATGAAGAACTAGTCATAACTGCTTGGGAGTGACCCTAAGATCATATTATGACCAACTCCTTTGTTAGTGGAGCACCAAGTTTCTCAAGTTGGTCAATTTAACCTTTCATCTTAAGGACATGTGCAGTTATTGAAGTGTCATGAGTCATCTTACACTTATTCAATGCCTTGGTCGTCAAGAACCTTTTCTTGACGGGTTTACTCTTGGAACATTTCCTTGAGATGCCTTATCATGTCAAATGCCTCCATAGTTTTGAATTGCTTTTGCAAATCCGCAACTATGGTAGGAAGCATAAGACATATGACATTCGTTGAGTCACTTACATGCTTCTCATAAGCGTCTTTTTATGCTCTAAGGGCATTGGATGTAGGTACTTAGGGAATCGTTGTGTCTAGGATGTAAGTCTTCCTTTCTTGCTTAAGAACAATTCTTAAGTTTCATGACCAATCAAGAAAGTTAGTCCCACTCAATTTCTCCTTCTCAAGGATCGATCACAACGTAAAAGTTGTGTTGTTGTTTATTTCCATTTTATCTACATACAAAATATGAAAAGATTAATAAGATGTCTTATTAAAACTCTCACTAAAATTAACATCTCTAAAGTTAATTTAAGTCTTAAACATAGTGGGTAAAATATCCATATTTCACTCAAAGTTAATTCAGCTGAGCTAGTCCTTAACCTTAGTTATTTAGGTAGAAAACTCATTTTCAATTATATCAAATATAACTCTTGTATTACTAGAGATTTTGACATCTCATGTCATGACACTTAAATCTCTTTCTATGCCCTAGGCCCAAAACCGTTTTGATAGCCATGTTATGTCTAACCATAACCAAAATATGGATACAACCATTATCCACCCTTGCCTACCTAAGATAATCGAGTGCACCCTACAAAGACATGAACTATACATCGACGAACAAAGATTTGACAAGCATTGATTATAGAAGGCATTTTCAACTTACTATTTATAAGGATTCGTTTATTTGTTGGTTTCGTGGGATATAATATAGATCATTCACACATGGCATACATTCGTCACATGCATATGTAGCATAAAATAAACGTGACATGACAAAATCCAAATCTAAGTTTGATCTCACAAGCCAATATGAAGATCAAGGGTCAACCTAGGGTGGTCTTTGGTCTTCATTGCAACAAACGGCCTTCAATCTTCATTGCTTCAAATGGCCTTCATCTTCTTTTACATATATTGTATAAAATTCTATACTAAACTATTCTAAAAGAAAATAGGCACATTCACCAAAAACCGAAAAATTAAAATTAAAATTGACCTATTCGCCAAACTATTACAATGAACAATAATAAACCAATCACATTGGGCTAATTGGGTTATGTCATGCACCATGCATTTTGAATCATCATTCAAATAATATAATCAGATTATATACACACATAAACATCATTCAAGTAATAAAAAAACTACATTGATTAAATGTTGGATCTGTAAAGCGGTTTCGCAAGCCAGTTGCGAAGGAGGTTTGTAATTCGCATTGCTCATGAAATGAGGTGCTACTTTTTAAACCCATATCTGTATTAATCTCATTAATACTTGGTTTTCATAATAAATTTATAATTCAGTCCATTATTTGTAATCTCATTACAAACCGCTCATACAAAACTCTAGACTGCTTTCTAGATGATTCTTAACAACCTTTGCACATTAACCATGCATACATATTCGACCATCATAAATAAAATTTTCAATTTTATCTTGCTGAATTAAGGCCTAATAAATCACCATTAATTCAGCAACAATATAATAAAATAAAAACATGGCGGAATTCAACAATCATCACAATTATATCGCATACAAGAAAAATCGTCTATGTTGATGGTGCAAGTGGTTCTGATACCACTGTTGGAATTCGTGACTAATTTTATGACATTCATAAACATACAAGACAACGGAAATAACAAAAAAAAATAACCTTTAAAACCTAGAATTCCACCAAAGATCCACGCATATCAACATACACGATTAGGGTTAGAATTTTTACCTTAAAACCAATACTCAAATGATATATTGAATGGAGTGTTTGTGTAGCTTGTAGTATTCAAAACCGAATCCCCTTTATCTCACGTTGTCTTTGCGCGAACGTGCCTAAAGATATCCACACGAACGAGCTTGCTTGGATCGGTCTTGTGTACTAGCACGTAAATCTCTATTCTAGCCTCACAAATTATCTTCTCTCTTTTGATGTGGAAATTCGGCCTTGACCTCAAAAACCATTAAGAAATTCAGCCTTGTGTATGTATATATATAGAGAGAGTTGTGTGAAACCCTAGTATAAATTTGTTAGGTTTTTTCTTACTTGTCCTACAAGTGTAAGAACTCCATATCACACAAGAATTAGGTTCCTAAAAAATAGGAATGTGAAAATTTTTTCCTAAAAAATAAGTGTGTGTGGTCGAATTTTCTCCTACAAAATAGGAGGCTTGACGAATTTTACATAGACTTTTAATGTTATTGGACTTTTAATTATATGATACATTATCATCAAATAAATCACTCTTTGATTAAAAATACATGGGCCAAATTTATGTCACACATAATAATAAACCAAAAACATGTTTAATCTTAATAATTAGTGATTTATATTAAAAGCTCATTACATTAAGAGATTATGTCTTATATCATATTTAAAACTTAAATCATTAAACCCGAATTACTATTACTAATGATTAATCAAATTAATCATTATAATTCAATTGCCAAAAGAGAGAATATTTGTGATCCGATCCAACTCGCTTTAGTGTGTGACCTAATAGGCCCACTCGAAAATGGCAATGAACCTTTGTCCCAAAACTCAAGCTCAAAGTCCATAAGCGGTATCTAGTAATACATTATGGCAACCCAAAATCAAGTGGATGTTGGAGATCCGATTTTACCTTTCACAGTTTGATATTTCGTCATTTTGTCTCATGATATCTAGATTAAGTATAATGCATGGATAAATGCTAACCTTATTTTGTTTAATGTGTTTCTTGATCCTGAGTAGATTGATATAACAAATGGCATTGATAAACCCTTTTATCAATTCATTTGAGTATGCATACATTCCATCAATTCCACTAATCAAGTGGCCTAAAGATATCAATCTTCATAAGAGGAACAAATTCGCCACTCTCACTATCACTCCCCTACATGATTCATGACATATATAATCATAGCTTTTATAATTGCCCTATTACAGATAACATTTGACTAAGTTAAAACATGTGATTCATCATGTAGGAGTCGATAGTGAGTTTCAGTCAGGGGACTCAAAATCAATACTGCATGAAAGCTACTTGTGATATTAATCCATGAACTACTTTTATAGCGGATCAGTCCAATACGTATTCTCTAACATGTATCTATGTTCTAAGTGATGTCTTCATATCCATAATCAGTAAAACGTGATTATCCACTTGGGAACACACTAATCTTAATTCATTATCCTTCCCATGATAATAATCAATTTGGGACAATTAGAATAGTATTCTTCTAACCTTAGGATTTTACTATCAAGTCACGTATTTAATGAAATAAGAGAGAATAAACTATTCACAGATATTTTATCAACATAAAGCATATTATAATATTTCAAATATATGAAATGAAATGCCTTTTTATTAAATGGTAAATCGAATGATAATGTACATATATGATTGGACTAGATCACCAAAACTAACACATAGGGTGCTAGGATTGTCAATGGGTAGAAGTTGCTCATCCAAAAATTCGACACAAATGGGCTCCTCATCACTCTTAGGTGGTTAAATTCTTGACAAGTGATCGGCAACGACATTTTCACACCTATTCTTATCCTTTATCTCCAAATCAAATTATTGCAATAGAAATGTCTCTCATCAATCGAGGCTTGACATTCTTCTTTGTCAACAGGTACTTGATAGTGTATTGGTCGGTAGAGACAATCAATTTGGACCCCACCAAATAAAAGCGAAATTTCTCAAAAGCATACACTATGGGCAAAAGATCCTTCTTAGTGGTGGCATAGTCGACTTTGAGCGTCACTGAGTAACTTGCTCACATATTTGATCACGTAAAGCCTCATCTCCTTCCTTTGAACCAAAACGGTGACAATGACAAGGTCATTAGCATCACTCATGAGTTCAAATAGCAAACTCCAATTCAGTGTTATCAATATAGGGGTGGACATTAGCTCATTTAACCTGTTAAAACCTTGCAAACACTTAATGCCAAAATTAAAGATAGCATGTTTAATAAGCAAAGCACACAATGGTTTAGTAATTTTAGATAAATCTCTAATAAAAAGTATATAAAATCCCGTAGGTCATAAGAAACATCTAACCCCTTCTTACAGAATTTGGAGGAGGTTATTTTTAAATTTACCTCTACCTTTGCTTTATCTACTTCTATGCCCTTTGCCAAAATTCGATGGCCAAGCATAATTTCCCCATTAACCATGGAATGACATTTTTCCTAATTAAGAACTAAATTTGTTTCTTCACATCTTTGCAAAACCTTTTTCAAATTAGCCAAGTATTTATTAAACAAAGAGCTGAAGACCGAGAAATGATCCATAAAAATCTCTATGATATCTTCGATCATGTCGGAGAATATTGCCATAATACATCTTTGAAAATTGAGGGCGCATTGCACAAACTAAAAGGCATTCTCCGATATGCAAAGGTACCATAAGGACAAGTTAAAGTGACATTTTCTTAATCTTCGAGTGCTTTGGGAATTTGACTGTAACTAGAGTAGACATCAAGAAAACAATAATATGCATGATCAACCAATCTTTCAACCATTTGATCAATGAAAGGCAACAAAAAATGATCTTTCCTAGTGGTAGCATTCAAATTTCTATAATCAATGCACATGCGCCATCCAGTAACTATTCTAATGGGAATCAATTAATTTTAGTATTTTCAATAACAGTCATCCCACCTTTCTTGGGTACAACTTAAACTGGACTTACCCATTTACTATTAAAAATGCCATAGATAATACCAGAATCAACTATCTTGAGTACTTTGGCACGTACTACCTCTTTCATGTTTGGGTTATTTGGTGCTTAATGGTGGGCTTATGGCTGTTCTTAATCAAAATGCGGTGCATGCAAATGGAAGGGCTAATGCCTTTAATGTTGGAAATGCTCCAACCAATAGCCGACCTATGCTCTCTAAGCACCCTCAAAAGTTTGTTTTCCTCTGCATCAATCAAACAAGATGAAACAATAATAGGAAATGTAAAGGAATCGTCCAAATATCCATATCTATGGTATGAAGGTAAGGGCTTTTATTCCACATGAGGAGGTTTTTCACAAGAGGGATTTGGACTAGGCTTCCCTATCCCTAATTCCTCAAATTTAGTTTTAAAAAGATATCCCTCGCCCTCTAACCTCATAACACTTTCTTTAAGATTAAGGTCCTCTACTTCTTGTGATAAGCTCAAATCAATACATGTATTATAAGGGTCCTCTCTTTGGTTTTTGAATATTTCCTTCACCATTGGTTCAACAGGATCAATTCTATAACAAGTGTCATATAACTAAGGAAACCTTTAGAGTTAATTTACCTTGTTAAACATCAATAAAGGCCCCACCGGTGGCTAATAAGGGTCTTTTTAAAATGATTGGGATTTTGGAGTTCTCATCCATTTCCAAAACAAGAAAATCTACGGAGAAATAAAATTTACTAACCTTTACCAAGACATCTTCAATCAAGCCCAAAGGATATTGAATGGTCGATCGATAAGTTGAAGAGAGTTGGTGGATGGATTGACTTATCCAAATTCTAGCTTGCGAAAAATTGAGAGGGCATAAGAATAATGGAAGCCCGCAAGTCACATAAGGATTTTTCAAATCCATACATCCCAATGGTGTACGATATCGTGAAGCTTCCAAGATCCTTGAGCTTTGGTGGAAGTTTATTTTGGATGACTGCAATACACTCCTCAGTCAACACAATTGTTATGTATTCCTCCAACTTCTTCTTGCTAGAGATAATTTCTTTCAAGAACTTTCCACAGTGACGCATATGGAAAATTGCCTCTATAAAAGGGATGTTCATTTGGATATTATTGAACATATCATGATACTTCACGAAATTCTTCTTATTGGTTCGATCTCTCAATCTTTGTAGAAATGGGATAGCAGGTAAAACCCAAAGCAATAAGTTGGAGCGATGTTAGTTTTGTGCCCTAGTCCAATCATGTATACATTGTCATTTGGTTTATTTAATAAAGAGGCATTTCATTTATATGAAATATTATATATTTTATGAAGATAAAACTCCATAAATAGTTTATTCTTTCTTATGTCATTAAGTGTGTGACTTGATAGTAAAACCATAAGGGTAAAAGGAATAATATTCTAAATATTCCTAGTCGATTATTATCATGGGAATGATAATGAATTAAGATTAATATGTTGCTAAGTGGATAATCATGTTTTACTGATTATGGATATGAGATATCACTTAGAACATAGATACATATTGGGGAACATGTATTGGACTTGCCCCCTCTAAAACCATTTCTTGGATAGATGTCACAAGCGGCTTTCATGTAGTGGTGATATTTGAGTCCTCTGACTGAAACTCACCATCGACTCCTACATGAGGAATCGCATGTTTTGACTTTGTCAAACGTTATCTGTAACAGGGTAACAATAAAGGCTATGATTGGATATATCATGAATTTTGTACAGGAGTGATGGTGAGAGTGATAAATGTGTTCCTCTTATGAAGAGTGATATCTCTTGGCCACTTGATGAGTAGGATTGATGGAATATATGCATACTCAAATGAATTGATAAAGGGGTTTATCAATGTCATTTGTTATATCAATCTACTTAAGATCAAGAAATATGTTAAGCAATAATAAGGTTGACATGTGACTATGCCTTATGCTTAAATGAGATATCGTGAGACAAAAGAACTAAATATCAAACTATGACAGGTTAACTCGGATCACTAACTCTACTTGATTTTAAGTTGTCATAATGTATTGCTAGATACTTCTTATGGACTTTGGGCCCAATTTTTAGGACAAGGCCCATTGTCAATTTTGAGTGGGCTTATTGGGTCACACACTAGAACGAATTAGATTGGATTACAAATATTCTCTCTTGTGGTATTTGAATTATTGAGATAATTAATTTGATTAATTATTAATAATTCAGGATTTTATGATTTATATATTAAATATGATATAAGATATAATCCATTAATGTAATTGGCTTTTATTATAAATTGCATCTTATTAAGTTAAATATTTTATTGACATGTTGTCATGTATGACATAATGAATTCAACCTACATATTTTGATAAGGGAGTGATTTATTTAATGATAGTGTATCGTGTAATTAAAAGCCCAATAAAATTAATAAACCCATTAATAAATTCAGCATACACATCCATCCTCCTATCTTTTAGGAGTCTTTATTCTTGTTTGACAAGGTGAAATTAGGCACACCATAATTAGGATGTAACTAATTTGGAAGACTCCCAATTTTAGGAGCCCTAATTAGTGGACAAGATTAATTAGTAAGTACTTATTCTTGTGGGACAAGAAAGGCTAACCCTAGTGTACCTATTTAGGGTTTTTCATATGCCTACACATAGGAGCACACCCTTGTCATATTTCTCATGGCTTAGCCGAATTAGTGAATGTCACATATAAAGAGAGAAAATTATTTTCTGAGTATTAGAATAAAGATTCTAAGTGCTATTACACTCAACCAATCCAAAAGAGGTTCGTTTGTGTGGATACCTTTAGTCTCGTTCGCATAAAGGCAACATGGGAGAAAGGATTTCTAGTTTTATACTAAAAGCTACACCAACATTGCCATTCGTCCAAATTGTAAGAGCAATTATTAAGGTAAAAATTGCTAACTCTAATCGTGTGTGTCGATATGCGTGGATACTTGGTGGAATTCTAAGCTAAAATTTTGTTATTTCTATTTACATGTTATAAATGTCATAAACTTAGTTATGAATTCCAATAAGTAACAGAAAATGCAGAAAACTAATACCAGGAATTCTTTTTTCCACTTGAATGAATAAGAGGAGCAACTATAGAACAATCCAAATAAAACACAAATAATCATGCCAATCACACAAAAAAGAACACGTCAATTTTTTACATGGAAAACTCCTTCAAAGCGATGGGTAAAAACCAAAGGATCTCTCTCCGATCCAAGAAAAAAGGCTCCACTATAATAAAAAAATGTTTATATAACACAAGTAAACAAGTGCTACAAGCACCAATAAATACAACCATAACTCTAATAAACAAAAGTAACAAGTTGAGAGTGAAGAGAACAAACAAAGGGCTCTGGTTCTTCCAGCAAAAAACAACCTTCCCGACCTAAAAAACCAATATCCACTGTTCAAAATAATGTTCCAAATGTCCTTCAATAACTGACCAAACATCAGCCCAATCAGACCATAGAAACCTTTCCAATCATGGAGTAAGATCAAATCCGTCACTACTGTTTCAAAACCCAGGCAGCCGTTGTTCTTGACACTCTAACTCACAAACCAACTATCAAAATTCGATCTCTACCATTCAGATTCAATAACACAAAGATATGAACAAACCCACTAAAAATCATGATGATTAGACATCAAATAGACCTTCAAACTTGGACTGAACCTAGATGGATGAGTTGGAATCTCTCACAGAAAATTATCTCTCTTTTGTTTTGAGTTGGTGGTTGCACAAATGAGACTCTCAACCATCATGTGGCTACTGGAACCATATAAAATAAACCCTAATGGGTTTAATACAAGGCCTCTTAATTTAAGGCTTTTCCACATAGGAAGGGACCCAAAAGCCAAACAATTGGAAGGTTGCATCTATCCTATGAGAAACTTCCACACTTTTGCTACCATTGTAGGATGATAGACCATATGGAGAAGGATTGTGAGATGCGATATGGAAAGTTATGCCGAGGAGAATTAGTAGATGGTTCGACCATGGCTAAGATAGGAAGAAACATCCATGAACAAGTTTCAACAGAGGAGCTCTAAGGTGGTACTGGGTGAGGGTGAAAGTCTGTTGGGCAAAGGGGGTGGTTCCTCAAGCAGTGCAACTTCCTTGGTAAAGCAAAAAGAAGAATTATAGAAAGCTTTGTTGATGGCACAACAGAATATCTCTGACAAACATGAAAAAAGAGAGAATGATGGAACCCAAAAAGAAGTATGAGAAGATATTACAGAATAATAATATTCAGAAAATAGAGGCTTTCCCTCCTAATGAGATGAACAAATTTAAAAAGGTTTACCTAGACAATCCTTTACCAGCCCAATATGACAAATTGACAAGGCCCAAGCCCAGAAGATGGGAAGAGCCCAGAATGACATGTTAAATAGCCTACATGTTGAGGAAGTAGGCCTAACCAAATTCCTTTCCAGCGTGTTCGTAAGTGGGGAAGACATAAAGGCCCAATCTTGGAAGGAACAAATTTTTGAAATGGGTTTCATAATGGGCTAATCTAAGGGTAGACAGGTTCAACCCACGAATCGGAGATTGATTTATATAAAGAAACCTGCTAAAAGGGGTGGAAGTCTTTCACAGGGCAGTGTTAAAGGAAATAGCAACAATGGATCTTTTACTCAAGAAATTGCGAAGACTTATGGTGAGGTGTCTCAACTTCAAGTGATGGAGAGAAGGGTCAGGGAGGCAGCCCAAATGCCTCCCCAGGGGCCATGAGTCTTCTATATTGGAACTACAAGGGCTTAGGTTTCTCTTTGACAGTTTAAGTCCTTTGGAGGGCTTACTGTTTGGTTGAAAGATGATCCACGTAGAGGTGTTGGACGCATCACTCAATTACATTCACATGGTTATAAAAGGCTCTAAAGAGAAAGAGTGGGATATTTCTTTTATTTATGGAGCCCCAAGGGAGGAAGAGACGTTATTGGTCTAGGCAAGCATTATTGAGTTTAGAGAGGCGGGGTCAAATGCTGGGCTATGGCTAAGTGATTTTAACTCGTATCTTTGGACGAAGGAAAGACATAGCCTCTCACCACCAAACTGGTAGCAAATGGAAGTCTTTGGTGATTTTGTACTTATGAATGGGTTTATGGATCTAGGTTTTATTAGGGAATCTTTTACTTGGACAAATCAACGGGAGGGTGATGCAAATACCTTAGAAATGATTGATAGGGGTTTCACAACTTCAAATTAGATGAATGTTTTTCCAAATGAGGTGGTGGAACACGAGGTTAGAGTGGGGTCAGATGATTGCCTTATAGTGTTAAATCTACAAAAGGATAGGTCAAAAATAAGATCCCCTTTTAGATATGGCTCTCACTGGGATGAGAGGGAGGGTTTTGACAATTTGTTCAGGAGGACATTGGGGGAGGAAGTGTAGGGTTTGAGGCAATATTGCCTAGTTTGTAAGCTAAAAAAGTGCAAGGGGCCATTCTCTAGGTAGGGGAAGGAAAGAGTGGCAAATAGTAGAGAGAGGATACAACTATTAAAACTAGATATTGCTCAGCTAAGACCTGCGATGTAGAAAATCAAAGACTTAGAGAAGGGGTTACTGAAGAAATTGAATGAAGCATATAAAGATGAAGAAATGTTTTGGGCACATAAAGTATAAGTTAGATGGCTGTGTTGGGGAGACCAAAACATTAACTTCTTCTATGCCTCTACGGTACAGAGAAGAAGGCATAACTAAATCAAAGGTCTCAAAATAGAGGAAGGACAATAGCTAACTGAGGAAGTGGCAATTGGGGACCTTGTAGTATGGTTCTTCAAGAACCTTTATTCCTCAGGCTTCAGTCTAGATCAAATTGAGGATGCCCTTCAACATATACCAAGAATTATAGATGAGAAGGACAATGCTAAGTTAACAAGAATAATCACTGAGGAAGAGCTTAAGGCAATATGTTTTAGCATAGGGTGGATCAAAGTGTCAAGCTCGGATGGGTATACAACCAACTTCTTTCAAAATCACTAGGATACAATGAAGGGGGACGTGTTGTAGGTAGCACTAAGTTTTTTTTAGAATGGGTATCTTTTGAGAGAGCTCAATCATACTAATATTGTACTAATCCTAAACGTCAGATCACCAACTTCTGTTAAACAATTTCATCCCATTTCTTTATGCAATGTTGATAGCTTTTGTTCTAGGCTGCAATATCTAAGATAACATCATTGTAGCCCATGAATGCCTTCATGGCATAAGGAGGAAAAAGGAAAAGAAACGCAGGGCCCTTGGCACTCAAATTGGATATGTACAAGGTGTATGATTATGTCGAATGGAGTTTTTATCCAAGTACTAGAAAGACATGGCTTCAATGCTACCTAGTGCAAATGGATCTTAGAGTGTGTCACCACAGTCAATTACTCAATTCAAGTGAATGTACAGGGCCTAGATTTCTTCTCTCCATCATAAGGACTAAGATAGGGCGACCCTCTTTCTTCCTATCTATTATTGTTAGTCATGGAGGCCTTTACGAGATACGCCAACTATCAAAACCAATAAGGGAAACCCACTGGGATTCAAGTTGAATGGTCGGTGTCCTTGTATTACCCACTTGATGTTTGCTGATGATACCTTAATCTTGGCCAAGGATACTGTTTCAGAAGTATAAACATGGAGGATAATCATTCAAACTTTCGGTCCAATAACGAGTCTCATGGTCAATTTTGAGAAGTCGAGTGTCTTCTTTAGTTAGGGGGAGAATGCAGATGTCAAAACCGAAATACTGAGGATATCAGTGTTGAACCATTTTGGTTAACATGTAAACTCCTCAATTTTGATGATTTAATAAAACAATTGACATAGTTAATCTACGTATGTACTACAACCCTCTAAGTACGTTGAAGGATGATCTAAGTGTATTAAACCATGATCTATGCACGTTGATCATGTTAGAGGCATTTTGAATTCTCCAAAATTGACACTATGTGCGTAAAAGAGCATACAAAGCATATAGGATGGGTGCTATGTGCTTAGAAAGAGGTGCAATGCATGTAGACATATTGTATCAATAGACAAAATAGCCTAGAGTTATGTTGTGCGCTTAGAATAAAGATCTATGCATATAGTAAACAAGAGAAAGCTACTGGTCTGAAGGTTGCATCATACTACGGACGTTGAAGAAGATACTATGCACGTAAACAAGATCATGATGCAAACTAAAGAAGGCTCATGAGACAAGTTTCAAGCACTTTCTACAGGATCTCAATATGTGTAGAAAAGTAAAGGTGACATCTTTGAACATACATTCTATGTATGTAAAAGAGGTTACTATATACGTAGACCAGGCTTCAAAATACTGACAAATTCAAGACGTTCATCGGGATTTTGAAATTTGAATATTCTTTGACATGGTCACATGAAGAGTCAAAGATGTGGTCTTGGAAATACGTCAATGCAAGTAGAACAATGTGGAATGCTCATAGAATAGAAGAGCTATGCACACAAAAGAGGGATCCATACGTGTACTAACTATCTAGTGTTAAGAAATAACTACTGGTATATATATAAAGCACGCAGAAGGAGAACATTGCGCGTACTAATTTGATGAAATCATGGACTATGCATGTAGTACAGATGATACGTACGTAGTGTGGCCTGATGTCAGTAATTTCAACATTTTGCAATTCTCTCACAACGACTACATTGGGATTTACAACGAATATTTTTTAGAGAACCCATATAAATAGGCATGCCCAATCTAGAGGTAAAGTATGAACATTTTGAGAGAGTGCCTAGGCTTTGTCATTTTGATACTTGATTTTCTCTCTCGTTGTTTTCTTGAGTTCTTGCATTTCAACTGTGTTATTGATTTGCTATTTGACTACTGAGTTGGTGTGAGAATATTATTTTCAATTTGGGAATCCACTTGTAATCAAGCTTCTCGAGGGTAGTATAGGTTTTCTTGTTGAGCATTTGAAAAACAAGAGTGATTGCTAGTGACCTAGCGAAACCAGTGTTAGTTTTCTTGTTTTGGCTTGAAAAAAGTATGTAAAGGTGGCTTGTGAACCTGAAAAACAAGTGGTGTAACATTTTCCCTTCACCCGCAAGTGAGGAAGTGATTAGTGGATTGAAAACTCTCTAGTGAGCTAGAGGAATGAACATAGGTCAAGGAGGACCGAACCACTATAAAGTTTGGCTTTGATTTTCTATCCCTTACTCTCTTTCATTTTAGTTTTGTGTGGCTATGTTTTGGATTGACCTACTGTTTTAATTTATAAAAATACTCAAAAAGATTTCAAAAATGTTTTAACTTTTAGCAAGAAATCCAATTCACCCCCCTCTTGGATTGCCATATTGGGATTACCATTGATATCAGAGCTTTGTGCTAAATATTTAAGGTTTAATCACCTTGAGTTTAAAGATCCAAACATGGCATCCTTGGTAGATATGCCTCAATATGAAGGGTTGCCTATTAATAGAGCACATTTTTTTAATGACAGTGAATATGTATACTGGAAGACCAGAATGATGGTATTTCTTAAATGTGAAGCTAAGGATGTTTGGGATGTAGTGGAGAGTGGCCTGTATTTTACAAAGAAAATAGTGGATGGAGTTGAAACATTCAAACCAAAAGCAGAATGGATAGATTATGATAAGAAGATGGTGTGTTACAACAATAAGGCAATGAATATCTTATTTTGTACTCTAAGAAAAACTCAGTTCAACAAGGTCTAACAATGCTCAACAGCGTATGAGACTTGAAGAACTTTGGAGATTACATATTAAGGCACTTCACAAGTTAAAGAAAACAAAGTGTCACTCATTGTTCACAAATACGAACTATTCAAGATAAAAGAAGGATAAGGCATTCAAGAGATGTTTGACCAATTTAATGACTTCTTAAATGGCTTGAAAGCACTTGGAAAAACCTATTCCAATTATGAACTTATGAGGAAGATATTAAGAGCTTTGCCAAAGTCTTGGGCTTCAAAGAAAGATGCAATCTTGGAAGCAAAGGATCTCAACACATTACCTTCGGAAGAATTGCTTGATTCACTTTTTACACGAGAGATGGGCTCGTAAGAAGATGAAGAACAAGCATCAAAGAGTGATAGAAGAAAAGAAATGGCTCCAAGGTTAACAATGTTTGCAACTCTTGTGGTGCATATGTACATGTTGCATATACTTGCTATTTCAAATATTTTAGGAATGTTAGGACTAAGTGGATTTGGGTTCCAAAAGGAACAATCTTGCCCAATCTAGTTAAAACTAACCTACAAAGACCCAACAAGAGTTGGGTACCAATTTCAAAAGCTTAATGTGTCTTTATAGGTGTGCATGAGAGCTAAGGTGAAGAAACACATGTGGTATCTTGACAGTGGATGCTCTCATCACATGAATGGTGATTAAGCAATGTTCACTCAATTTTTCCTAGAAATGGTGATCATGTAACCTTCGGTGATAATGCAAGAGATAAGATTGTTGGAGAACGTAAGGTTGGTAAGGCCCCTAACCCAACCATTAATAATGTCTTGCTTGTTGATGTGTTAAAACACAAATTGTTGAGCATTAGTTACTTATGTTATAAGGATTGCAAAGTTTTGTTTGAACCAACTAAATGCAGTATTTTTTATGTAAAGGGTAATGTTTTGTTTACTAGTTTTAGACAAAACAATATTTATATTGTTGACTTATTAAATTCCAACTCCTTTAATGAGAAGTGCTTTATTGCTATGAACAATGATGTTTGGCTATCGTATAGAAGGCTAGCATATGCTAGCATGCATACCATTTCAAAACATTGCAAAAAGGATTTGGTTAAAGGTTTTCCAAAAACCAGCTTTGAAAAGGATTTGGTGTGTGATTCATGTGTTAAAGGAAAACATACAAAATCATCATTTCAAAGGAAAAACATGATTTCAACCACAAAACCTTTAGAGCTTTTGCATATGAACTTGTTTGGTCCCTCTAGTACTCTAAGTCTTGGTGGAAAAACTAATTGTTTTGTAATTGTTGATAATGTTTTCCAGATTTACATGGGTTTTCTTCCTTGCACATAAAAATGATGATTTTCATACATTTGCATCTTATAGCAAAAGAGTCCAAATTGAAAAAGGCTACATTATTACCTCCATTAGGGGTGACAAAGGTGGATAATTCTCATGTGAGCCATTTGAATCCTATTATGAGGAGCATGGAATCTTACACAACTTTTCTGCTCCAAGGATACCTCAACAAAATGGAGTTGTTGAGAAGAAAAATAGGACATTGCAAGAAATGGCAAGGACAATGCTAAATAAGAATGATTTCCCAAAGTATTTTTGGATTGAGGCTGTAAACACAACATGCTATCATTAATAGGGCTTATGTGTTGCCCATACTTAAGAAAACACCTTATGAGTTATGGAAAAATATAAAGCCTAACATTTCTTACTTTCATGCTTTTGGCTACAAATGCTTTGTTCATAACAATGGATAAGATAACTTAGGAAAGTTTGATGCCAAATCAGATGAGGGTATTTTTCTTGGTTATTCATCCATAAGCAAAGCTTATAGGATCTATAACAAAAGGCTTCAAAAGGTTGAGGAATCTATTCATGTCATTTTTTGTAAATCTAACCATTTTGTGCCAAGTGTGGATGATGATGATTTAAGCCTAGTTATTGGAGATAAGTTGAAAGTCTTTAAGTTAAATGACAAAGGCAGTGAGCCAACACATCAAGGCAATGATAATATCAAAGCTAAAGAGCTAAAGGAATTGCCTAAGGAATGAATATATGCAAAGTCACACTCAAAGGAGCAAATCCTTGGAGATAATTCCAAGGGTGTGTGCACTAGATCTTAAGTTCAACATGTAGCAAATTTTGCTTTTATATTGCAGGTAGTCCCCAAGAATATGAACGATGCAATAGAAGATGAATATTGGATTCATTCTATGTAAGAAGAGATAAGTCAATTCATAAGAAATGAAGTATGAAGCCTAGTTCCTAAACCATTGGCACCAAATGGGTGTTTAGGAACAAAAAATATGAAGATGGAAAGGTGGTGAAGAACAAATCCAAATTGGTTGCATAAGGATATCTACAAAACAAGGCATTGATTTTGAAGAATCCTTTGCTCTAGTGGCCAGACTTGAAGCCATCAGAATCCTCTGTGCACATACATGCTCTAAAGACTTCAAATTCTTTTAAATGGATGTAAAGAGTGCATTCTTGAATGGCTACATCAA
>CAODLS011867275.1:0-25247 GCA_948243855.1 Flueggea neowawraea
AAGGGAGGAAAAATTTAGAAGAATTGAACGAATTTGGCGAGTCTTGTTTATGATCTCCACATAAGGTATTGTTTCTTTCAGCTGGCCTGAAACTGAGCGCATCCACGCTGTAGATACAGAGATTATCTTGCCTGGACTTCACTGACACCTCGTTCGTCGTGGTTTTGAGTCCCGGAACATCGCAGGCTGGAGACGAGCTCCCTATCAGACTGGCTTGGCTTAATGATTGAATTGCCATTCCATCCACGCAGTCAACACGATCAATATGTGGCACTTCCAGCTTGTAAATTCCATATCTATCTGTTGTTCAGTTAACGGAAAAGTTTCTCTGCTCTGAAGTTTTCGGCGAGTTCGCCTTGAATGTGCACTGTAAGTGAACATCCACACCTGATCAGTAACCATTCACAGCTAAAACAAGTTCAGTAATTTTCCTGGCACAGTAATATTACAATATGGGTATTAGAAATTCTTTTTACCTGGCAAGAAGTAGCTGTGATTAGAGAAGGAATTGGTTGAACAAGTATCACAGTAAACAACACCCACGACCGTGATCCGAGAACAGGTACTTGTAGATTGAGCAACAAGAGAGAATGGATGAGAAAACAGGAGAGAAAGAAGGAGAAGAAAAATGATTGGAGCCATGGTAGCAAACATGGGAGAAGCTTCTATAAAGGCATCTATGGTGTTATAATTTGATCTATGAAAAAGCATAAGTATGTAGCATTATTAAGCTATATGTAATGGTACCCGTGAGTAGTTTGGTGTTAGGAACAAATGTTAACAGAGAGTTAAAATGCTTTATCTATCCACTGCAAACAAAGACATGTGAAGAGCCATTTTTGGCTGGTTTTGTGAGGGATTGACAGCTAGTGGGGATTGATTGTGGAGGCTCAGATTGGAGCAGAAACTCCAATGCAGAAAATGACAACATTGCAGTGGAACATATTGGAATTTTTTGACGTTCTGTATTAAGGGCTTCACCTGCTTTATGACTTTTTTTCTGTTGTTTTATGAACACATCTTGTGGCCAAGTTTTCAGCAATTATGACCACAACACGACAAAGATAAGTTAATTCTTAATCCTCATCCTCTCTTCCCATAACCATCATTTTTGTTTTGACGTGAATTTGTCAGAACAGTGTGTACGAGTAACTCGAATATGCTTGGCATGGCATATGTGTTATATGGTAAGAGTGACAACAGACAAACGTGTTAATATTGTACATAAGAATTGGGCATTCCCTAATGTAAATTACAATCCAAGACAACCTGGAGACGACCAGTATGATCTAATGGGTGGTTGATCTTGCTGAGATACTCAAATTGTGGGCGGAGGCTCATGAGGATAATTCGTACAATTTGGAAGTTTTGTTTAGTTAAGTAGAGATCTCAGAATAGTTCTTTACTTGTTTGTTTAGGGAGATAGAGGGTAAACTTTAATGGGGTGGAGATTATACATTTGCGCCGGAGAGGTAACTACATCACTCTCAGCGACGCAGCCTCGTTTCTGCTAGGCCCTTGTGGCAGACATGGCCTTTTGCTTATGAACTTTTTGAGGCCCAAACTTAAATTAGTTCCATGAAAATTGGCTGCCTTATTTCACTTGTTAGTTGTTAGGGACGACAGGTCGTTATGAAGCGCTTATAAATATGGCCTCTTTAACACTCTATTTGGGAAAGAAGGTCAAAATTGATTGAAAGTATTAGTAATAGATTGGATTGGATTGGATTGGAATGAAACATAATGAATTATAAAAACTTTAACTTGTTTGGGACGAGGGGATCATAAATGAGAGGTTAATAAATGATTGTGTTTATTTAGAATAGAAGGGTTATGATGAGTTGATTAATTATATTCCAAATATATCCATGTGATATTAGATATTACTACATACTTTTATTTATTTTTTCATAGTTTAATTTTCTATCATACTGTAAATTAATATTGAACAATTATATGAACACTTTCAAATAATCTGAATAAAAAATAAAAAATCACAATGAAGCAAATTTAGGGGACGTAATTAACTCTAATATAACTAACAAAATAATGATCGAGTTGGACTTCGGAGATAGATTCTAATTCAGTTCCAAAGAAACCAGCTATAGGAAGACCATCAAGTGAAACTGCATTAACCAAAACAACCACTATTTTTCATAGCATTTCCTATTTAATTAACACTATCCAATATGTGAACTATATTTTCTTTATCAACGTTTCTACTTTCCCTCTAAAATAGGTGGAGGCAGCAAGCATATTGATTGAGCAGTTAGGAATCTATTATTATCCATGCAACAACAACAACGATTTACAAATGCAAATAATTTTAACAGTTAGCTCACATGAAAGCCAATGTTGTTTCGAAGGACTTTTAAAATTGAAACAGCAAAAAAAACAATTTCTTATAAATCATTATATCCATTAAACATGAAATCATCATGTAGAAATGGAATATTGTGCTAATTAACAAAGATACCACCAAGCTGAAAATTTAGAACTCTAAAACAATATTTAACATGCATTTAAAAGAGTACACTTCACTCTATTGAACCAAAAGTATTCAAGCAATCTGGAAAAAAAATGCAAGCAAAATCACAGGAAACACGTTGTAACCATTTACAACGTTTAAAAAATATAATTGAGGATAAAATTGACCATACAACATTTTTTTCTCTCCCCTTTCCATGAAAACCACGGTAACACTCCAAATTGGAGTGTTACTAACCTCATCAATTTTAATACAAAATATAACCGTCCATAACCCTTCATAACCTTTCACACTTACCTTTCTATCCGTCCCAAACACATGCAAAAAAATTAAAACCCCTCATAACTCTTCTCTTCCCATCAAAACCTTCCTCCCAAACATAGTGTTAAGGGAAAGAGAAAGATCATAACACGTATGCACCAATTCAAATAGGCTAACTGGATATACCCAAGAAAAACTAGGTTGACTGAGTATATATGCGGTAGCAATTCACAATTAACTCAATTTGACTGAATTAATTAAATGAAGCTGATTATAAATAAGAGTTTTTTAAAGGGCAAAAAGAAAAAGATCACAACATGTATGCACCAATTCAACTAGATTAAATGGATGTATTATATAAAAAAAAAATAAAGACTAGGTTGACTGATGATATATATGGCAGTATTCTGAATTAACTTAGTTAGGCCAATTTAATAAAAAAATATCGAAAATATTTTTATTATTGATCAAACTCAAGTATGAGAAACCAATAATATTGGAACACTTTTTTTGGAAATTGAAATGAGTTAAATCAAATTGAATACTACTGTTCGAAGATGTTAGCAAAATGCGATCAAACACCATTAACTCAAGAAGAAAATATTAAATGTTCGACCATGTAACTCGTGCGAAGTTTGGTGATGCCTAGCAACCTATGATTTAATGTGAGAAACGTGAATAAATGATAGACAAAGAAAAGATGTGAGGAAAACCTCGAGAATGATGTTTATTAATTTCTTAATAAAAATAAATACAAAGCATAGAAATACCATAAAAGTGCAAAAACTTATGTCTGAAACAGGGGAGAGAAACTCACCATACAGCTCATAAATAGTTGAACTAAATCAAGTATGTAAAAACTACTTCAAAGCTTATGCTTGAAGCATGAGAGGATTTGAAACTCGCCATATAGCACATAAACAATTAAATTAGTCTTAATGATGAAGCTAACTCTTATGATTACGACGAAGTTGAAGGTAAAGTGCTAATGAAGCAAATTGACAATAATAACGAATAGAATGTTTGGAGTGTGATCCCCTGCTCTATTCCCTGGCTTTCAATTTATAATGAGGTGAATAAATTGCTTTAATAGTAGTTTTTTCAATTTTACACTTCCCATATCTAACTTGCTCCATGTTTGTCTTGTAACTTCTACGTTCATGGGCATCATGGGTTAATCTTCCACATTTTATTAGTTACCATATTGTTTGAACTCTCACGTAAGTTAGCTAGTTGACATGAGTTCATGATTGTCAAGCCCGAACTGCTTTCTAGAAATGACTCGTCTCGGTCATTGCCTTTGGATTAGTGCCCTAAGCTTGGTATTCGATGTTCTTTATCGAAGTGTTTGCTTAGTTGACTTTGCTTATAATCATCTCTTAGACTTTTGTCGAGGCTCCTTAATAAGACTGAGGTCTTCCGGAGCTATTCTTGTGAGGTGTCCTCAAGGACATTTCCTCACCCCTTTATAATATCTTGGAAGGTATTGTCCTTACTCGTAATGAGACATCCTCGATGAAATCCTCTTATTACCCTTTCGTGTTATCAACTTCTATGCGTGTATTGCACTACAAAAACAAAAGACAAAATTGCGACCAAACAAATTAGTCGTAAAACTTGGAATTTGGTCGGAAATCAACTGTTGCGACCAAACGGGGTCGCAAATTCGTCAGAATTGTTGCGACTGTCAACATTTCGTTGGCAAAGTTACGTATAAGCCAACCAACAATGTTGCGTCCAATTGGTCGCAACATTTTGCGACGAATTGGTCGGTAAATGTTGCGACCAGTTGGACGTAACAAGTTTGCGGTCAGTTAGTCACAATATTCTACGACCAATTCGTCACAAAATTTAGCGTTTAATTGGTAGCAAAACTTATATTTATTTTTCATCATAAAGTATTTTTTAGTTATTAATTATTTAACATTTATTAATTGATTAATATAAATGTCAGAATTAAAAGAAACATTTTGAATTTTGAATAATTAAAAAATATATATTTAATATATATGATTTAAATATCAAAGGGATACACAATACTAAATGTCTACTATCTCTAAAATAATATGTCCAAAATATAATATAAGGTCATGAACCTATTTAAGAGATGTCATTATCGGGCACTAACGAGTGAGGTGCAGGTGATTCAGAAGTAGAGGCGATGCTGGGTTTGTGCCATGAAAGCCTCCATTCGCCTATGAAAAGCTTCGTAATCTAAATGTGTGTCATCTACTCCGCATGATCTGAATGCATCTGCGCCATCTGCTCCTCCTGTGCTTGGGCTTGGCTTCAAGCCTGAAGTTGATCTACTCACTGTTGTAGCTCATTATTCTCGCGTCGGAGATCATTGTTGTTGGCTCTAAGCGTGAAGTGTGGAAGACGGATCTTCGCTGCATAAACAACACTAGACTGTGATCCAAGACTGTAAACTCATTCGTCTGGATGAACACCACCAGCAAACTCGAGAAATATAGAACGCTCATCATCCAATATAGGTTGAGAGTGAGGGGTGGGGAAGTGCTCATCAAGGAGTTGATCACAATGGTCCTACAAAAGAAAATGAGAAATTAAAAAATATTTGTTATTAAGATACATCTATCTATAATGAACTGGACCTCTTAAAGACGCCTCGACAGGTAGATGAACTGGAAGATCTCCATGGAGTCAAAAAATGCTGGTGAGAACATTCTCTACAACTTTAAAAAAATACTGGGATTTCTTTGTGCAACGTTTGAACCACATTCTACCTTATGTCGGACCATGACCGACGTACAAGACGAACCGTCTATTGGAAGTCCGGTCCATCTCGCACAAGCCTCGGAGTACAGAAATTCTACCCAACTTATACATTTATTCAAAACATTTAATGAATTTAAAACATTCCATGAATTTAAATTTTATACTGAAAATAGATATACCCATGTATTTAAGGAAATAACGTAGATATATCAAATGATATCGAAATAAGTATAAAATCGTTATAAGTAAAATCAATATCCAAAATACAAAATGTGTAGCCCAGTAACCCAACAACCCGATATGGAGCTCTAACAATAGAAACAAAATAGAGCCCGGATGAGGGGCACTCACTACTATCAAGAATGCCTACTGGAATCGAGGTGCTGGACAGTTGCTAAAAAGTGTCACCTGAAAAATAGTTTAAAGATAGACAAAAGAATAAAAGAATTAAGAATCCCTAGTGAGAAAAAGACACTCTAGACTGGCTCTAGGCCTCACTAAACTGTTTAGAAAATAGTTTAAAAATATACCACGTACGTATATATAAAGATACCATTAGTATACACGCTACATACGTAATAACTTTTAGTAAAACGTTTTTCTAAAACGTTCACATCCAGAGCAAATATCATACAGCCAGACAATATCAGAAGTATATATATATATATATATATGTATATATATATTTATCAGAGTCAGAATATAGGACCAGAACAGACAGGATGATAATGTGGACTCTGACACCAGACGAAATAAAGCATGTATCTGGCCAGATACACGGTCACCCCATTACCCCGGTAACTAGGGCCTTGTCAGATCATTAATATACCAAAGACTACATACCTCGTAGCTAGGTGTCTCAGATCAGAATATTATAAATAAATAATATTAACATACGAGCATGCAAAGTATAAATTATTTTGTAGGAAATATTTATATATACCATACATAAATATTACATGTCAAAAACAGAAATTTATAAATCAATAATTACGTAATCCAGATTATTAATTAGCAAAATAATTATTAGTCCAATTCCATATCATAACCAGACATAACAAAAAAACTATACACACAGTCTGAAAACACAGTCTATGTGTCTGAAACTGTCATTTCACTTACCTAGAATCTGAAGCTAAGGATCCAGTCAAACGCTACTAGCAGGTGGCTGGTCACGCTGGCAGGAACATGAAGCTGAACAATTACAGATAGAATACATATCAAAATATGGTACTGTGACAATACTAAATGTATAAAATGCAAATGCAGGTGCTAACACTCACTAGACGTCGAACATTCCCTTAGGTCGTAGATTGATCGCTCTCGATTAAAAAATCGAAGCCTACGTAAAATTATAATTTAGTCCTTAAACTTTTTCAAAATTACACTTTAGTTCCTAAGACCTCAAAAAATTATAAAGTAGTCCCCAACTTTTTAGAATTTAAAATTAGTCCTCAAAGGATTTTAAATTTATATTTAAATCATCCAATTTCCTAAAATTGCATATTTAATTCTGATTTCTGAAAAATTATAAATATACCTTAAATTTCCTTAAAATTACAGTTTGATGACAAGCAAAATATGTTGTTTGTCCTCACTTTTCAGCCAATCGAAACACTTCGTTTGGTTCTTAAAAACTCAGATTTGAGATTCATATCAAACTCGTTCCAGTTCCACAATCATAAAGCACTCAATATGATCTCAACAATGTCTCTCAACTTACACTCATTTCAAGAATCAATCATCCAAGCCTCAACAACCCAGAAATCATGAACTCCTTCTCAACCAAATTTTCCAGAAACCTTAAACCACTCAACCGTCCATAAAAATCAGTTTGTTTTATCGATCCATTTCAAGAAACTAACCCCGGAATCACCTTCTTCAAACTAAAATCTTCTTTGGCTAACTTAACTCTGCCAAACACAACTAAAACAACTCTAGAAAATTCTCTAGAAATCATGCCAAACAATATCTAAATTACAACAACTGTCATAAGTCTCAACAGAAAAAAGAAATTCAATAATGGTAGTTGTAACCGAAAATGAAGGAAGAAAATGGCTTAAGTTTACCTCAATGTTGAAGAAGAAGAAGCACAAAAAATAGGGAGAGAGATTGAAGAGAACTGAGATGAGTGAAGAAGAAAGAAGAAAGAGAGTGGATGATCTGAAATGGGCGGTGGAATCGGGCTTAAAAGGTGGCAAAAGTGGCAGAGTTTGGGCGGTGCTGGGCGGTGGGATTTGAAAGAAGAAAGGACACCGAACGACACGCGCTCAACACGGACGACAAAAGCCACCGACACAACGACGCGTTGTTCACACGGAACTCAACTGAAGGACAGCCTTCATGAATTGCAGACGACATGTAGGTTGCTTCAACACCCAAACGCCCCGTCGCCCGTTGTTCTTTTGTTCCGATTTTCTTTTCAAATTTTCGTCAATTCCCACTTAATTAATCAACCCTAATCACTTCCAAACCTCATTAATCACCCCAATTAACACTTTAAACACAAAATCAACCTCTCGATCATCAAATCCTCAGGTCGAAACACTGTGGTCCCATATCAATATGGGCCTCTCATAGCTTACCCGAATATAATCATACCTCTGTATGAGACACAGCCTTACGAAGCTCTAGCCTTAAGGGGTCAACTCCCTACTCAATCGGGAGCTCAACCTTATGGAAACCCGACACCTTCTGGAGGTCAACTTCCTACTCAATAAGAAGCTCAGCCTTATAGAAACCCAGCACCTTCGGGAGGTCAACTTCCTACTCACTCAAGGACACTGCCTTATGGGAACCTAGCACCTTCTAGAGGATAGCCTGTGGGGACGTAGCCTTATGGGGGATCGATGTCGGGAGGTCAGCCCTTCGCTCATTTGGGGATACAATCGCCATTACACACCGGGCCTCAGCCTCAACCTCCACCTAGAGTAATATAGGAGGTACTGGCCAATATGATTGAATGAATGTTTGGTCCATAACTGCAGTCTGTACACTGCCCAGTATATCGCAAGTCGTACCCTGACTATGTTGACAAGGGCTACCCTTTTCCTTGGGGGTATAAAGTTCCCGAGTTCACTTTGTTCTTAGGAGACGATAAGATGTCCGCTCTCGAGTACGTCACCCACTTTACTTATCAGTGTGGTGAAGTTTTCGGGAATGATTTCATGAAATTAAGGATGTTTCCAAGTTCGTTCATAAGGACTGCCTTCAATTGGTACCTCAACCTCCAGTCGAATTCCATTTTCACATGGTGGGACATGCAGAATGCATTCCAGGCACAATTTGGTCAGAGTTACCCGAGAACATCGATAGCAGATCTGGCCAAGCTAAAACAAAAGGATAGAGAAACGACAGAGGAATTCTTGGCTAATTTTCAACAGGCTCGAATTCGTTGTCATATCAACCTTCATGGAAGCGAATTCTTCGAGTGGTGCAGAATGGCTTGAGTTTTGAATTACGAAAGAAGTTCGAAGCAATGATGTTTTAAGATTTGTATGAGCTCACAGAAAGGGCGTCTCAATTCGAAAGCATCCTAAAAGAGGAAAACTAGGACCTTCAGGAGCTATTATCAAGAAATTGTACATGTCGATGCCTCGGTAGAATTGCTCGAATACGTGGACAATTCCTTGATCAAAATTGATGTGGTCAAATACATCAAAGGAAAACCTTTAGTGTGTGATCATTTGGCTAAGAAAAATGCCCAAGCTCCTGTGAGCTTCAAATCGAAAGAAAACAAGAAGTATTATTTCGATTTGGATAAAGCCGATTTGATTTTTGATTGGCTTCTGAAAAATAAGAGAATTCGATGTAAAAACAATCACAAACTCCCCTCGAACTAAGAGCTTTGATGGAGGAAATTTTGCAAATGGCACAGTTCATCGTCGCATTCGACAAACAATAATGTTATGTTTCTGAATGTAATCCAAGACTTAGTAGAGTCAAAAGAATTATAGTTCCCTGATTCGAGGGAGGTGATGGGTGTTGATAGTAAACCCTTCCCGCAGAGTATAAAATGTGATTTAATTGATGTTCTTCATCTTGTGCAGGCAAAATTAGGAGTCACAAAGGCCATTTGGATGGCGGTGGCACTATTCAATCGATTGGTAGAGATGGGCGTGCTCAACTTTCCACGCATTTAGGATCATTCTCTTGATGCAGTCTGCAGGTGGCATCTCTCGGATCTCCACACCATCGATAAGTGTTGTGACTTCAAAGATTTCTTGAATAAACATCGGGACTACAACTGCTACAACTTGTCAAATGATGATGAAGTGATGCTTGGCCACGAGTACCCAGGAGGTCCTAGCTCGGTCACAAGGAGACCACGCCATAATCCATTTACCCAGGGTTTGATAAGCTATGAACGATACCACCGCTAGTAGGAACAATAATGTAGGAAATGAACAAGGTTCCTCGCACCTCATAGAGTGCTCGAGAGGTTTATATACCAACTTCGGGAAGCATCAACCGAAATATAAGCCATAGGCTTCGGGATATATCGCCTAAAAAAGTGGGTTTCTACGACCTATGTGCAGAAAGACTCAGAGAAATGATAGTAACTCACAAAGTAGTATGAAATGTGTGCCAACATGGTGAGCACAAGGAGCATGTATATAAGCGCACTCAGTGCCATCTAGATTCTAAGGCGTTTGTGTCTCTTCCCATCATAAAAGCCTTAGAAACTTGGGAATAGACACAACAAGGTGGTGGTCTTCGAAGACGACACGACATCAAAAGAATTCGTCGAATCCCCGTTCGACGAGGATGTCAAAAAGGCAACATCAAAAGCTCCTTCCGAGTCCACCAAGTGATGGTCAATGAGCGAAGGCAGTGAAAGCCCTACGAAAAAATCATCTTCAATGAGTGAGTCCCATATGAACTCAGAAGGCATGACGGTCATCACGGACTCTATGCAACAATTATAGGTCCTAGCAACCAAAGCATTGGTTCTTAAGGCAAGAGAGTTCCCTACTGGTTAAGTGTGCAAATTGGGTTGTATTGAAGAGGCACCAACGGAGCACTGTGAAGGTGGGTGGACAACAATATCTTTGGCTCGCAAAGCTAAAGATATAAAACCTCAAGTACAAGACCCCCTCGAGAAAGTCACCTTAGGGAGTGAACAGGATCCACGAATCACTTGGGTAAGTGGCCTTCTCGACCTTACTACTAAAAGCGATATGATTGAACTTCTCAGGGAAAACAAAGATTGCTTTGCATAGGAATATCACAAAATGCCAGGTCTTGATCGGACGCTGGTGGAGCACTGCCTCCCAATCAAGAAAGAGGCAAAGCCGATTCGACAGACACCCTAAATAATGGCAGGTGAAATTATAACTTTGGTACAACAGGGGATTGACAAACTCCTGAAGGTAGGCTTTATTCGAACATCCAGATACATCGAATGGATTTCGAATATCGTGCTGGTAAAGAAGAAAAAATGGCAAGATTCGAGTTTGTATCGATTTTCGGGACCTCAACCGTAGTACTCCTAAAGACGAGTATCCTATGCCAGTGGCTGATATGCTCATCAACAACACAACTGGATTTCAAGTATTCTCCTTTATGGATGGTTACTCAAGGTACAATCAGATCTACATGGCCCAGGAAGACATCCACAAAACGACCTTCAAATGTCCCGGGTCCCTCAAAATGGAAGAATGGGTCGTCATGCCGTTTGACCTAAAAAATGCGGTAGCCATGTATCAATGGGCCATGAATGCGATTTTCCACGATTTGAGTGGGCAAATTGTCGAGGTGTACATTGATGAAATTGTCCTCAAGTCGATGAGCCATGACAATCACTTGAAGCATTTAGTTCGTGCTTTCCGACAAATGACGACCCATGGATTAAAATTGAATCCTCTCAAGTGTATTTTGGGGTTTCAGCAAGGAACTTCTTGGGTTTCTTGGTCCACAACCGGGGAATAGAAGTGGATTGCAACAAGGCCAAAGCAATAATGGCCGCCAGCCTCCCCGAACAAAGAAAGAATTGCTAAGGTTTTTGGGACAAGTCAATTATCTTAGATGTTTCATCTCCAATGGTATGGGGAAGATACAAGCGTTCTCTCTGTTACTATGATTGCGGGGAACAGAGAAATTCATGTGGACGACAGCTCACCAAGAGGCTTTCGTAGCCCTGAATATGTACCTCTCGAAGCCACCAGTGATGGTTGCACCAATCCCGAGAAAACTCCTCAAACTATATATTGTAGTAGGAGCATAATCGATTGGGTGCTTACTAGCACAACAAAATAAGATAGGATAGGAAAGGGCCATATTTTATCTTAGTAAAAGTCTAAACAATGTCGAATGTAATTATCCTTTTGTAGAGAAATTGTGTTTGGGACTGTACTTCACATCAACAAAATTAAGGCATTATTTCCTTGCTTACACATTTTTTGTTATTGCCGAGTCTGATATTTTGAAATTCATGTTAAAGAGTCCATTGCTCAAAGGCCAAATTAGCAAGTGAAGTTTGGCCCTTGTTCAATTTGATCTTGTCTATGTTTCGGAAAAATCAGTAAAAGGGCAAGCGCTAGCCAACTTCCTCGCAGAACACCCATGCACCGAGAAGGTAGAGCTTCCTATCAAAATAGCCTATCTCGGGTTAATATCATGGAAATTATATTTCGATAGTTCTAGTATGAAATACGACCAAGGAATAGGAATAACCTTAGTCTCCTCGAAAGGGACACCAACGCACATATCCTGCTGATTGATCAAAAAATGTACCTATAATCGAGCTGAGTACGAAGCTTTGTTTTAAGGCTCGAAGTCGCTTAGGATCAAAACATATCTGACCTGGAAATTTATGGGGATTCGTAGTTGGTTGTTCACCAAGTAACAAGGAAGGCCAGTTGCAATGATGAAATCCTCGAGAAGTGCTTTCGACGGGTTAACGAATTGCTGACACTCTTCGACATACATCAGTTTCAACATATTTCGTGTTCTTTGAATCGGATGGAAAATGAGTTGGCCCAGTTAGCCATCCAATACCACTTGTTGCATCCGGTCCTAGGCAAAGACCTAATGATAAAATCCAGAGTTTTTGTAGACGAAACTAGGGCTGTTGAAGTGTGCAATACGATTTTGTAGCGAACAAGCGATTGGCGAGAAGAGTTTATAACGAACCTAACAAATCCATCCTATGTCCGAAGGAATTCCCATCTAATGCAGCTGCTGCAAAATTACACAGTAATTGAAGGAGAATTGTTCTGCAAAGGGAACGACGAGATGTTTTTACGATGTGTTGATATTGATGAAGCCCTTCGCATCATGGCCAAGACGCATCATGGATCGTGTAGGCTACACCAAGTCGGTGAAAAGATGGTGTGGATAATTCGATAGCATGGCTTCTTTTGGCCTTCTGTATGAAAGGATTACATCATGATGGCAAAATGTTGCACAGCATGCCAAAAGTATGGAAACATACATCGCGTTCTGGCAGCTGAACTTTATTCAGTAGTCAAACCCTAACTCTTCTACGGTTGGGCAATGGATGTTATCAGAGAGATGCACCCTAAGTCATCACGAGGACATTCGTATGTGTTTATAGCCATTGATTATTTCACCAAATGAGTGGAAGCCATTCCCTTGAAAAGAATCACGCAAGAAGAAGTTATTCGATTCATCCATGAACACATTATCTATATGTTCAGATTGCCTCAGTCTGTCATAGTAAACCAAGCCACCACGTTCAATGGTGAACAAGTCCAATATTTTGCCAGCAAATTTGGTTTCGAGATTGTAAATTTAACCCCTTATACGCTCAGGCTAATGGACAGCGGAATCGACAAACAAAATCCTCAAAAATAATATCCAGAGCATGATCTCGAATAATCTAAGGGAGTGTCATGAATTGTTGCAAAGTACGTTGTAGGCCCACCGAGTAGGTTTAAAATCAGGTACAAGAACTAGCTCTTATCGACTTACGTACGGACACGAGGCAGTACTTCCATGCGAAATAGTGGCACAATCCTTGCGGGTAGCAAAATAAAATGAGTTCAGTCTTGTGGATTATCACATGACTATGATGGTCAAGATTGAGGAAATGGATTGGGAACGGCTTGAAGCTTTGAATTGTATTCAAATCCAAAAACATAAGGTAGCCTGCACGTACAATAAAAGGGTCAAGGCACGATGTTTCGAGCTAAGAGATCTCGTGTGGTAAGTGGTTCTTCCTCTGGGAAGGAAAGTCCATTGGCTCGAAAAGTGGTCACTAAATTGGAAAGGACATTTCCGAGTGAAAGAAGCATATTCAAGGAATGCTTATTTATTAGAATCCTTGGAGGGGATTTTGCATCATCGCAGCATTAACAGGTAGTATTTGAAACGGTACGTGCCTTCGATATGGGAGGCCAACCGAGAGATTCTTACAACAAAATTTCCCAAGCTATAGGCCATGTACGAACAGTCAAGATTGTAAAGAAAAATAGTAAAATAAAAAAAATGTGTGCATTCATTATCAAGACATGTACATTTTACAAACAAAAAAAACGTCGGGAGGAATACGACGTATTAAATCGAGAAGGTGCCGAGAAGGGGCTTCCATGAGTAGTCTTATTGTGGAACAATGCTCGATGGTCAGCGTCATGGACTCCTGAGTTTTGATTTCAGTCTCGATCAAGGATGTTTCACTTGCCATCGCTTGCCACCCTCGCTATCTTCTCTTCTAGCCGTTTGCCCTTCTTTCGTACTATTGATAACCTTTTTAAAAGTTTGGCTTCTGGGGCAGCAGTGCCATTTAGTTCAGTAGATAGGCACTATGTTTCAGTCATGGCGTGCTCTAGCTTCTGCTTCAGAGCTTGGGCATGTTCTTGATCAACACACTCAAATTATCGGGAGAACTGGGGATGAGATTTGCGATATCTCTTGTCCTTTCCCTGAGTACTCTAAAAATCTACTAATAGCATATCCTTGAATGTGCGAATGACAATATCGTCTAAGTCAGTCGAACAGTTTGCACGAGCTTGTTCAAGGAGACCAGTTATAGCTTTCGAAAAGAGTTTTTCACAAAAGGTGCCTCGATCCAACGAAGTATCTAAGAGAATCTTAGCAAACACGGCTGGTGTGAGAGTATAGATCGCTGAAAATTTGGAAGGTCTGGTTATCGAAGGGGCAATTTCTTCCTTGACTGGACTGGACGGTGGTTCAGTCGTCCACTATTCGGCCCTTTGCTGACTCTCAATCAGCTCCTCAACCCCTGTTGGCACACCTCCTTAGTAGCCTCTTGTTGGCACTCGATCGATTCCTTGCTTTCCCCCTGTCACTATTCGAGAGGTTGTGCCTCGACCTCCTCATACCCAAATGGTTGCTCCTCGGTTTCTCAATCATCTGCTCCTTGACACAGCGTGGATCTGCCCCAGAGATCACCGACGTCACATGTGTGGTCCTCATCTCTTCGTTTGAGTTACTGTCAGAAGATTCAGAGCTAGAGAGTGAGACAATAGTGGAAATTGTTTTAGAGTGGGTGGGCATTATGATAAGATGGTATTAGAAGATAACAGAAGGTAATCATTGAAGCACATATGAACTAACCTGAAGTCTCTTCGGAAAGAGCACGTCCCACTTCCCGAAGAACAGTGGAAGTAGTAGTAGTTGCTTCCTTAACCCAAATATCTTCGGGAGGATGAGGAGGAGGATGAGGAGAGGCCACCAGCCGGCACAGGTCCATATTTGTCCCTTCAAGAAAGGAAGCAACCCTTACGAATGATGAGATTGGGACAACGGCGAGAGGGGGCGAATATGCAGAGTTGAACGCTCGACAGCCTGTGCTAAGTCTATCTCAGAACTGGTGAAGTCCGGATGAGAGCCAGCAGCTTCCCCTTACGGAATGCTTCAGTGATGGGTCTCAATGTGAGAGCGAGCAATATGTTCCAACAATAAAATGTTAAAGAAAATTAATGGATAACAGGAAAAAAATATGATACTTACGGCTTCTTACAACTGTGGGTCTTGCTCGGGTTGAGATCTAACCACCACCAATTGTTTTTCCTTGTCTCCAATGGATAATTAAGAGGATGCATTAAGACGAATCGCTGAGACAGGGGCTATGCGCAGAGCCTCCATACGATGAGAGGCTTTCAATACATGGCCTCAGGAAGCTGTTAAGAAAAGCGTTAGATCATCACATATCACAAAGGATAGATAAGCTATATGGCAAAGAACACTTACATGTGCTGGCCTCTGAGGGCTTGGAAGAGCGCGAGAGGAAATGGTTGAGGGAGCTTCCTGAGAAATAGCAGGAGACGGATCATCAAGAAGACAAAGCCTCTTATTAAGAGCATAATTGGATTCCCGAGAGGCTTTTGTTGGTCCATGGTCAAGAGATCTTTCACGATGACGAGATTCATTGGGTTCTTTTTGCTCGGGAGATATTTCGAGCCGACGAGATCCTCTGGGTTCCCTTTGTTCGGCAGATTGTTTCTTTTGCTCGGTAGCCTTACCTTAAGCATCCTTGAGAAGAGTCTTGGTCCTCGTTGCAACAACAAAGAAGACTTTAGGTCAAAACGCAAAGGATGGACAAAAACCTACATTAGTGCAGCTCGCTGCTTGAGAACTGCACTGAGTTGAGAAAAACCTAGAGTGAAAAATTTGTCCCAATAGGACTCCCATATGATGTGAAAGGCGTTTGTTGCTCTAACACATGGGGTAATTTCTTCAAGAAATGAAACCTCCTTGAGAGCCTTCTTCCATTTATCCTCCCACATAAGGATCGCTCCCAAAGCCTTATCCGCTCTTTTCTTCCAAGGTTGGTTAATGGTCCAGATGAACAGGTAAGAGACTGACTGAACCAACCTAAATTGCCTGCTGTAGAGGTTGGGTGTGTACTATTCAGCGTGGGCATGAAAATAAATGTTGTTGGCAGAAAAGGATCCCGATAGTAGGGGTAAATCGCGGACGGTCAAAATCGAATGTTATACCAGCAAATCTCCCAAAGTATTCGGATGGTCAAAAAAGCTCAACGAGTAGGGTTTTAGGCCTTGCGATTTGAGAGGATGAAAAGGGTACCATTCGACGAGTGACTCCTGCCGACGAACTATGTCTTTATTGGCAAGGTACTTGATGTACTCTTCGACTGCAATTTTGGCGTTAGGGTCCTTGCCTTTTCGTTCGTTGATGGCTGTATCAATGTTTGAAAAGTAGGCTTCTCCCCAAAGTTGAATAAGTTAGTATGTTACACTCGAGATGGTTGATTTTTTGTGAACATCAACTGAGAGCCTTAAGTACACATACATCAGGACAATGGGCCTGATCTTCACAACATCATCATTCTCGGTCCACTCGGCAAGGGCTATGGCCCAAAGTAGCTTGCCCATCACATGCCTTTTAGATTTGGTGGCCGACACGAACTTACAAAGCAGGTAAAGATAAAATAGATTAGCTCTTCCCAAGGAATGCGGTCTTCCTTAGCAATGGTTGAAACCGAGGAGGGGATTAGTGCACCATAAGAAGATGGGAGTTTGTGTCTTTTGCAAGATAGATAATCCTTTATGAGAGTATCATGTCTCTCCTAGGCTCTTAGAGGAAAAGGATATCCAGTTGGGCACACTCCCGAAATGGCCAACACGTCACACATGGTGATGGTCATAAAACCTTTCGAGAATTGAAACTGGTTTACCAAAGGGTTCCAGAAGCTGGCAAAGGCTACGATGAATGACCATTTCAAATTTAAGGTTCAGGTGGACAGTTCAACAAGTTTCTTTATTCCGATTAACTCCCAAGACCTTGCCATAACAGGGGCCAACCGACTGTTGACCTATGACTTGAAATTTGCGTAAGGATTGGTTGAGTTCCCAAGAGTCGATTCGAGCCAATGCAACAGATTGGCAATCCTCTCGACGTTACCACTCAAAAGAATGCACATGTCTGAAGTATTCGGAAAGTGAGTAGGCACGACGTTAAGTTTTTATGCAATGGCAGAGGTGGCAATTGAGCCTAGTGTGTAAAAGGGGCCCTTAGAAGTTTCTTCCTCCCGAATGCAGGGAGTCTCATCCTCGGGAACTATGCTTAGGAGTTATGTCGTGAAGGTGGGCGGTGTGGTAAAAACTTCGGTGGCTAAGGCATAACAGTTACTTTAAAGGTTCACTGGCTTCAGAAATTGACCGGTGAAGGGGAATGTTAGAGATGTGGAATCCATTTCAAAAAGGAAGGGGATGAGCAAAGACAAATTGATCGAGGGTTTTGAAACTAAAAAGATTAATGCAGATTGAAGCAACGAAGTGGTTGAGGTGTAGTAAATGACTCCAAAACAGGTTCTTATAGGGGAGGAAAAAACCCTAATCACCACCGGCAAAAACTCGTCAACCGCGTCCCTTCAATATGCTCCACAAGTTTCCTTCCGGGGGGGCATTTGTTACCTAAATTAAATGAAAGTAATGATGAATACACGTGGCAATTGCAGGTCAAAACGTCATTACAGTAAATGAAGCTTTGCAATGAACAAAGCATACTCTAAGCGTCAGAGGTGTTAGGAAAAGACGACACATGTAAGAGAAAACAGCAATGGAAGTAGGCGACATGTGGCAAAACTTGTAAGGCCCCTTTTTACTCTTCGGAAGGGGGGTAAGTCGAGAGGATAAGCCTTTGAGAGGAACATCTCGAGAGACAATGAAAGTGGGACCAATCAAGAAGTGACCAATATGGATACGTGGGGTATTTTGCAGAGCACAAGATCGGATTAGAGCCCAGAGTCTCGGGCATAACTGTAGAGAAAGTGGGGTTTCTGGAGATTTGGAGACGTGGGAAAAAATGTGGCTATCTAGGAAAAGGAAAACAAGTATAAAAGGAGGGGTGACTATAGGACAAAAGAACATAGAACAATAAGTACTCGTTATTATCTTCATTTCATTTTAGCAAATTTCTTTCGATAGCATATCAGTTTTCTTTTATAACTCAAAGACTTGAACTCATCTTGTTTTTATTGATCATGGCTTCAATTGGACCCTTCAAATCAAATGTAAATTCACGAATTCTATCTTACATTTAGTTTCTAATCTGGTTATTTTTACCATTTTTTAAATACAATCACTTGGATAGCATGTTTTAAAGTCCTTATCCGTGAGGCAAAAATCAAACCCTTTACAATTTTCATCCCTCCAATCTCGTGTCAACAACCATTCAATTTTTTGAAAAGCGGATTCGAGAACAAGGTGCAAATTTGTCCCCAGTGTTTAAGTCGAAAAAAAGCCTCTGCCCCCATCGTTTTTGTCGGACCGAATTTGCCCCTAGTGTTATCCAATCATTCCAAAGTTACCCATTTGTTACATCAACTGTGTGTGCTGGCGAACGGAGCTCGTAACGGTATTTGCTACTCTTCACATTAAAAAACATGTTATTTGCTATTCAATTAAAAAGAAAAAAGACAAACAAACAAATTCTTTATATGAAGTCTTGTTCATTTGAATATTTCATGTTTTAGTAGGATTTATAATTTACTTAATCCAATTTGCTCAAATCAACTTTCAAAATTAATTAACTAAATTTGATTTTTCAAATTTGGCTCGCTGATAAATTGTTAGAATAATGGGTAGCACCAAAAAATTACTGAGCGGAGAGGATTTTATATGCCAAAATAGTTGTTTTAATTTTAATATAGCTTTTGTTAATTGTTACTCAAACTTCCTTGAATATATGCATATTCTCACGTTACATCGATATTTTATTCAAAGATTTCCTGTTTGGCCCATTAAAGAGTAAATATGGTTTGAAATTTACTTCTATTTTAGCGTCCGGAGAGACTAAATGTAAGATTTTTGAAAAGTATAAATATGAGAAGAAGATATACATGAACTTATTTGGTGTCTTAAAGATCATTAATACAAAGCAAAAACAGCAAAAATAAAAACTATTGATAAGCCTTGATGTGAACTTTTGACTAGAATTAATAGAATTTATGTAATGCTAATAATATAAAAAAGAATACAATTATGATTATTTCTTCGCACGATAAAAATATACTAAGACACATGCCAAAACCAAAAAACACAGGACACGTCCGATAAATAAAAGTTACTGTTAAAACAAAGTTACTATAAAAAAAAAATAGCAATATGCCTGCGATTTTATATAGTAAGAGCTATTTCGCTCTTACAATTAATAGTTGTAAATTGTAATTCACCACTGTATACTAAAAAAAAATAACACACTCATTTATTGAACTTATTAACTCGTCTCACCTTATATCTTTTAATAATTTATTGTAATTGTAAATTTATACCTCACTCGTTGGTGCACCACTGATTCCTTACTCTTCCGCTTTCTATGAAAATTTCTTCCCATTCGGGTAATATTGATGACTATACATTATAGGAAGCCATATGCAAGAAGTTGACATTGGCAGCTTCCATTTTGACAAAAACTGTTTCCAGATGTTGTAATAGTATAGCAAAATATGGTTTACAATCTTCGTGGGAACTGCATCCGCATAGTCAGAACTATTTTCATTCCTGGAAGAATATGCTCGATCTTCACTTCAATAATTCCAACTCTTATTGACTCAATTCCACCCAGAAAAAAATTAATGAAATAAAAATCAAGTCATTTAAGCATTTTTTCCCCCTAAACGACGACGACGTTACGTTCGACAGACCTCTAAAAATAATCCAATAACCTTTTTTATTTTAGAATGACCGATTCTGCTAAGATCCGAGCCACCTCAACAGACTGGTCATTAATTTCAGCACTGTGTTTTCTCTATCAGTAAGCCGCTAACACAACGAAGGCGATATATAATTTGTGTGAAAGAAGGTCGCAGATGCGGGTCCGTCTGCCAGCAATCATCTATTATCTGGGCGATGTCTGGATCAATTAGGCGTCTGTTCTGGAATCCTACAGCATCCACGACCTGCATTAGGTTCATGCCTTTCCAAGGCACATCACAAGTAGCCAGCTCCCATAAAATCACACCAAAGCTGAAAATATCACACTTCTCGTTTGTGGGTTGGTTCCTTACAGCTTCAGGGGCCATCCATTCAGGTGTTCCGGCAGATTTTGAATTCAAAAATTTGTGGTGCTTTGTTCTTGACAATCCAAAATCACAAACCTTAACAACCCAGGATCTGTCAACAAGAATATTCGGAGACTTCAGATCTCGATGTACAATTGTAGGATGTCTTGTGTGTAAGTAATTCATTCACTTGGCAACATCTATAGCCATTTGCAGTCGGCGCCTTTCATCAATCTGATCTATGGGATCATGAAGCAGCCCATATAAACTACCCCTGGGTAAGAACTCTGTCACTATGGACAAGTGTGGGGGCCGAGTAACCGCTCCCATAAACAGAACAATATTGGGATGTCGTACTTTTACCATGAGTTCAGCTTCATATTTAAACTGCACCAGTGCTTCGCCAGAGAATTTTTGATCAAAAAATTTCTTTACAGCAACCTCTGTTGCATTCCAATCTGAATGATAAACCTCCCCATAAGAGCCAGAACCAATCGTCTCACCAATCACAAGATCCTCCTAGGGAATTTCCCAGTCTGCAATCGAACCTAAGGTAGAAGATTCAGTGGATCTCGTAGAAGACTCTGCCTTTGTTTCCATGGTCCCTGCACTTATCCAGGCCAAACTATGGCTTCCACTTTGGTGCAACCCAACAGAGTAATAGTTGTTATTTCCATGATCAAGTGCCACACTGGGATAGCATCCGATCAGATCATCTCTTTGGTGCGAGGTTACTGCTAACACAGAAGCCACTCCGAGCTGAACAGTTGGTTTGATCCCCAAGTGGGATAACGCTTGCTCGGAGACAGGTTCGTCTTTTTCAGGTTTGGCCATGACCGCCGCCTTCAATTTCTTGGAGATTGTTAAAACAATACGTTCAATACATTCAGCATCACCGCTGTTGAATAAGCAAGAGCAAGTTAGCAATCATTTAAAGTGACAATCTAAATTTAGAATGTTCATATGATCAAAGTATTAATTCATATTTTGTAATATGCCACCCGGAGAGATTTACGGTCTTTTGTAGAGCTGACTTCCATTTTTCATGTTTTGTAATATGCCACCCAGAGAGATTTGCGGTCTGTTGTAGAGCTGACTTCCATTTTTCCAGTTTGTCATTTTCTCTTTCGAATACAGCTTCGTGCTTAGCAAATGCTTCTCCATATCTCCCTCTTAGTTCTTCTACGTCTGTAGGATCAACTCTATAGAAGACAGGGAAAACAGATTGTCCAATGGACTCTTGGCATTCAATAATTTTCACTAATTCATCCAAGCAATAAGGAGAAAATGCATAATTTTTTGAGAAAATAACGATGGATATGCTCGAGTTTTCTATTTCTTGAAGAAGGGCAGCGGGGACCTCTTCACCTCTCTCGAGCCTCTTATCGACGAATGTATCGATTCCTGCCAAACGCAAAGCTTGATGCAAATGGGAAGTGAACTTATAACGCGTGTCAGTGCCTCGGAAACTCAAGAATACATCATTCCTCCTTGTGGTGGAACGAGAAGGAGCCATTGGAAACGTTGCTTAACCAGCTAAATTGCCTGCAAACTTGATGTGCCATAACTGTCATGATATATTTTATGCGAGGGAAATAAGCAGAAGAGCTAAAAACATTTCTACAAGGTGTTTATAGACATCAAGCACAAGAAAGCAATTATACAATGTATTGGAAAACAAACTCTTTTGATTAATTTCTAATCAGATCAACCGATCAAATGCAAAAATTGCGGGTTGAGGAGAGGTAGAGAGATTAATAACAACATGGCTCCAAAGCTTGTGATTAATTTTGTAAATATTGCAATAATATATAGCTTTGTTGAAGGATCTAACTGCCAAAATTAAGTTGAAGTAATTTCTAATCAGATCAACCAATATAAACTAACAATTAAGGCATAAACTTTAACCGAATTTAAGAGGAAAACTCAAAAATAACAAGAAGTAGAGATGGAATGAGTAAATAAAAAACTATAGCTGAATTTAAGAGCAAAAAAAGTCAAAAGCAGTCTGAACAGCAAAGGCAAAGCCAAGTCAATATGGTCAACTGTGCTTTTTGTGGAGAGTAACGATCAAATCCCATTTCCTTCAACTTTGACCCTTTCCCCGACATCCTCTCCCGCCTTACTTTTCTTTATCAAACCCTTCGCTATCAGATGTCAAATACTCATTGCGTTTCTGTGTATACCAACTCTCTCCTTCACTCTTCCAAGTCCTCGGCAGGAGATTTCGATTGATCGAGTCAGAAGCCTATTTCTCTAATGAGGAGCCTGCTATGATTAAAATTAACGCTACCAATTACCAATTTACCACCCGTTCTTTTTCGTATTTCTTACCCATCGTAATTGTTTTATATTGACCCCTGAATGAATTTCGCCTTGCCCTGCGTGGCCCTAACGGACTTCGGTATTTGCTCATTGGCCCTTCCAATTCCTTATTTCTGTTTTCTAACCACATTATATAGACGGCAGCGCCTCCCCCATTGACGACAGATTAGCCAACCCGCAGGTGTTGCTTTGTCTATGGTGGTGATGGTAACAATAATGCACAATTCGAATGGCAAATATTTAAAAGAAAAATGGCCCAATTAAGCAAAAGGTGCCTAGGCAATTCAAAGAACCATCTCTATTAAGATTTGAAATTTGCAAATGGACTCTTGACCAAAAAGAGAAATTTGCCAAGTCCAAATACCATCCAAGACACCTATACAAATCCTCTCTCTATACCAATGGCTATGCAACAAATTTACAATCTTTTTGCCAATAGACTTGGAGAAATCATTCTCAAATAGCTTGATAAGCAAAAGAAACGAACTTGAAAACCAAATTTGTAGATGGATTAGGTTTGAGTAATGCAAAATTCAATTTGTTATCATACCCAACACATGAAAGTGCATCTTTTTTATCTTACTATGACTGATTGGTACATTATTTAGCTCCTCGCAGACACCTATATGAACACAGAAAAATATCAAATACTTTAAGACCGAAAGGTAAGGTAGAATTAGGGGAACGTGGTACCATTTCTGTATCCGAGAATTATACATTTGAGAAACCTCAAGAGTCTCAAGACTTTGAAAGTCGGAAAAAAAATGACATTCTTTCAACCTTTTTATGAAATAATTTACACGAATTTACTAATTTTGTAACCTACCAATTCACCAAAAAAAAATTCAAATTAAAGTTGTTGTTGCTTAGAACAACAATGAAATCAAATGGCCTTCAAATCTTCACGTGAATTCTGCAAAATAAACAAAATCAGAGGTCGATGGTTGATATTCTGATATCACTCTGACGCTCAAGTCAGACTTGATCAATTTGTGAGAGTATCTCCCTTTGAAATTTGAATGTGATATCAAATACCTCATGATCTGCTTTTTTTCTTTCTATTTTTTAAGATACATAACATAAACATGTCTTTTGAAGAAGTCTCTTAGAAGGTGGACCTTCATATTTGAGCTCAACTTATTATTCTGGATTGGGTCTGGTAGAATTTTACTCCATCAACAAGCTCGATAGGCTTTGTGGCCCAGGTTAGAGGTGTAAAAGTTGAACCGGAATAGGCGAATTGGACCGGACAAAATTGAAACCGAATCGAAACTAGAACCGACCGACCAAAACCGGAGGATTGCGGTTTAGGTTCAAGTTTGACCCCTCTAAAAACCGTCGAACCGCCGGTTCGGAACCTGTATGAACCGACGGTTTAAACCATTACTCGACCGTTGGAACCGATGGTTCGAACCACTAAACAATTTGACCGTTGGAACCGCCGGTTTATTTCATTATAATCATGATGAATTTAGTATGAGTTTTACCAAAATGGTTGCTGATCATTTATTATTTAATTTTGCTGAAAAATTAAGATTTAAGAAATAGGTTAAACAACATTGTGAACTGGCTTATAAACCAATTAGTAGACATTTAGTTAGAAAAACTTTGCTTAAATTGTATAAAAACCAAAAAAAATGAAATAATCAATTATTTTCAATCAAATGATATATATGTTTCTATTTGTTCCGATATTTGGAGTGATCATACTTTGACGCATTCATATATGAGCATTACATGTAATTGGATTGATGAGAACTTTATTTTGTAAAAAAAGAGTTTTAGCATATAGATGTCTTGATGAATCTCATTTCGCATTAAATATTTATAAATTAATTCATACCATTTTAGAAGAATATAGGTTGGTTAATAGAATTTTTTTCAATTTCATTTGATAATGCATCTGCTAATAATGCTTGTGTTAACGATTTAAAAAATATTTGTCAACCGAATTTTGGTGGACGATTTTTTCATATAGGATGTATTTACCATATTTTAAATTTATGTGTTCAAGATAGTTTACAAGCAATGAATGTTTATATTCAACCAATTAAAGATGTCATTTCTTATATGTGGGTTCGCCCTAGGACCCAACGAGAGTAGATGAATTTTTGTATTCAAAATGGTAAATAATCAAAACGTTTTGCAAAAGATGTTTGTACCCATTGGAACTCGACTTTCAAATTACTTTCTCAATCTATTGATTATAAAAATTTATTATGTTCTTTTACCTCTCAATATATTTCAAGTAGTAATCTTTTATCTACTACTTAAAATATTTGTGAAAAAATTATACAAATTTTACAATGTTTTAATGATGCTACTAATTTTTTTAGTTATGTTTATAAACCCACTTCGCTTGAGTTTTTAAAACAAGTATTAAACATAGCGAACGTATTTAACGAGGACGAGAAAATGGAAGAAATTAAATATTCCGTACTTCAAATGAAATTGAAATGGTTAAATTATTTTAAATGTATTCCT
>CAODLS011868245.1:0-10196 GCA_948243855.1 Flueggea neowawraea
AATCTGAAGCTCAAGTATTAATATCTGGTAAAAACGGCATCAACTTACCGCAAATGGCTTCGCAATCAGCCTTCTCTGTTGACAATTCAGCTGCCAAAACTCCTTGCATTAGTACCTTGAGTAATGAAAGTTCTGTTTTGAATTCATTACAGTCACAGTGGCAATCTGAAATGGGGTTCTGTGATTCCTCGAAATTGCTTCCTACAGAAGCAAATTATCCTGAAATATGTAGGAACAAGAAGCAAAAGTTTCAAGATGATTCAACACTCACTTCATTTGAAAGCTCAGGAGGATTAATCAATTCAGGAAGAGCTCCTCAAGAAATTTCTGAAAAACTGTTTAGTTATTCTGCTTCGTTAAATAGTACGAGCGAAAGTGGACTTACAGGAAAACAAACTAATCAAGTCAGACTTCATGAGAAGTTGAAGCCAGAAAATTTACCTGCAGATCACTCCAACACTGATGTCTTTGATAATCTGTTTGAATGGTTTGCTCCATCAGGAGAATGTGGTGTTAACGAGGCTGATATGAATTACAAGCTTTTACAATCAGTTGGTGTTACTTCAGTTTCATCTGGAATGGTAAGACATGTTTCAGCTGACATCCCGTTTGAGCAGCCATCTAATTCTGTTCAAAGTTCCATCACTGAGACATATGTTTGTGGTGAACAACAGTTATCTGAAATCATTAACCATGCTCAAGATGACACACGTGAAGGGTTGGGATTAGAATTTTTGCCTTGGGAAAACAGGAATTGTTGGGAAAATATTGTGATGCCAGTAGTTAGTGGTAGCCATTTGGCTTCCAGCACTGGTGTTTCGCAGATCATCTCAGATATGAATATTAGTTCCTTGGCTGCTCCCCGGAAGGCACTGTTCTCAGAATTAGGACTTGAAGAGCTTCTAAATGGAATTACTAGTTCTAATTACGTTAGTAATACTAATACCGATGATCAATTGTCTGCAACAAAGAGAACGAGAGTGGAAAGTTCATCAATAGATAGAAATCAAGTTCAATTAGCAAGTCTTTCTTCCTCAGGCAGTAGCATCAAAATTCCTTATGATTTGGAAAAGAATCACCGTCTTCCATTGAAACAGGAGGGTCCGCTAAATTGGATTGATGATAGATATAGCATTAATAATGAAAACGGTGGTCAGGAAAAGACAAAGAAGCCTGAGGAGACTACAAAGACCACTCGGAAAAGGGCAAGACCAGGGGAAAGTACTCGACCAAGACCAAAAGACCGCCAACAAATCCAAGACCGCCTGAAAGAGTTGAAAGGGATCATTCCTGGTGGTGAAAAGGTATTCAGTCTTAAATCATCTGTTTGAATGGAAGTGTTGGTGTATGAATTAATTGTTCACTTACGCTTGTTATCTTTTCAATGTGACAGTGTAGCATTGATGCTTTATTGGATCGCACGATCAAACATATGCTTTTCTTGCAAAGTATTACAAAATATGCTGACAAGCTTAAGCAGGCCAATGAGTCTAAGGTAAGAATCTGATTTTTAAATTTATTGCATCCTGCCAATAGAAGGATCTCAGATTGGGTGAATTCATTGGATTAACTTGCTTAAAATTGTAAAAATGGCTGATGGTCCAGGATAACAGAATGTTGCTTAAAGACAACAGCACAAGTAATGGTGGCGGCGGCGGTGGTGCTACATGGGCATTGGAAGTTGGGGATCAAACAGCAGTCTGTCCTATCAGAATTGAGGATATAAGTTCATCTGGCCTAATGCTTATTGAGGTATGCAAGGGGTTGCAAAATGGTGTCCTTTTTATTTATTTCGCATAAAATTTGATAATTCAATTCACTTCATGTTTCAAACTTTTTATTGCAGATGCTTTGTGACGATCGAGGATTCTTCCTCGAGCTTGCTGACATAATCAGGAGCTTTGGGATGAATATCTTGAAAGGGGTGATGGAAATTCAAGAAGATAAAATATTGGCCCGCTTCGTGGTTGAGGTAAACATAGACTACTATAAATTAGACAAAGGATTTTGACAACTAAACAGAATGCCTATAAAAACCAATTGTAAAATGACTTTCAGGCTCACACACACATGACGCGGATAGAGATATTCTGGTCACTTGTTGAGTTTATACAACAGACGAGGAGTACTGGGATGGAATCAACAAATCAACCTAGTAATCCCATGCCAGGAAAAGATCCTCTATTAAATAATTACTTGCAACATTGCTTTGCGAATCCCATTGGCTTGGCAGAGGCACTTCAATGATGGATTCTAATAGTGATGATTCATAGAACACAATGAGCATTTATATTGCACGGTATTGCTGTGATTGGTGTTCTGATTTGAAGAACCAGGATGGAAGTGAAGAAAGGAGGTTTTGTGAATATGATTTGACAGGTAGCTGATACTTCCAAAGAAATGGCAAGATACGTTTTTACGACAGGGTAGAGGTTGCGGAAGAAATGAAGACCTTGACCGCTAACGCGTTCTGTGATCAGTTTTTTTCTAGTTGCTGGATTTATATCTCTTCGGATATGACTGAAATTAGATACAAAAAAATATACTCATTTTGTTGCTTTTTAGTTTCTCAAGTTGCTCCTGTAATTTGTTTATAATGAGAAGTTTGATCATAAACCAGTCAGTACTCAGTTGTAGGTTAACCACTAATGCAGTTCTGTGAAGCCATGCTTTGTTCATATTATGTATGGAAATTTAAGAGTGACTATCTAGTCATGTATTAAGCTGCTGAAGCTTTTATGAATCAATGTTTGCTTTTATACATGTTCAGATATGCAGATTATTCAAGATTGGCGGTGTTTGCTTCTGGTAAATTGAAAAAAAAAACATATTATATATTTAACGTTGAAACTTTCAAACGACGTGTCATTCTTTCTACTATTATACTACTATGTGCAATTTCTACTGCTCATTATACCGTGTACAAGCCGGTTTCGTTTCAAAGTTAGCTAACATCAACACCATCGCTTTCAATGAAGTTCTGTCAAACAAAAAAACTTAAAATAATCTAATACCAGTCACACATGAAGTAATCACCACTCACTCAAAAGATTCTGTGCTTGTAGAGTGGTTAGCACTAGTTAAGCTTTGATTAGGAAATTAAACGTGTATATTTTGTAAGCATTATAGTTGGTTGGCAACATTTAATTATTTTACTTAGCAATATTAATTATCAAATTAAACTATTATATATTCTAAGCATTGTGGTATGAAAGGCAACTTTTCTGGATAGTTGAGTATGCCTATCAAGTAAGTCACTAGTAGAACAAGCCACACGCCTCTTGCATGCCCCCTTCTTTTATTATTTTCTACAAAGATGGCAACCTGAATTCCTAGTCCTATTATTTCTTTGATTAAAGCATTTCGCATTCAAACTAATTCAAATTCGAACTTAATAAAACTCTTATGGAACTTAAAACTTTCCCCGAGTTTTAAAGATTTTTCGTACTCAGGATTCAAACTCAAAACTTTTAGTTAAAAGAAGAGTAGTTTGTACTATTCCACCGCAATTCTCTATGGTTACTAGTCCTATTCGTTACCTAATTTGGAGGTGAACATAAATAAAATATTCAGTATGATGTGTTAGTGTAGAGCTGCGCCTATTTAAAGATTCAAAAGTCATTGCAGAGATATATTTAGAAATTCTGATGCCATATTGGGGTCTCCACTTGAGTTGAATAACCATAAGTGCTTAGGTTCACAAGATTAAAAAATTAAAAAATTATGCTTTTCAGTTAAAAACTTAAGGAGTTCAAGGCTTCTGCACAGATTTGCGGGACTTGATCAACTACCCATAGTTTCTGCAGGATTTGCAGTGCAGAATAAGATGTAGATTATTGTATCATTTTTGTTTTGTTAATTAGTTTAGAATATAACAGAGAATAAGTATAACACCAATGTCTTTGAACATTAAAAAGGAAGATCAGTATGTACAAAAACAAGGTGCTTGTCCAATAAAAAAGACCATAATGGTGATGACTAATACATGACATGAATATCAACATAATGCTCCATCTTTTCATGATGCTTGCTTGGCTGTTCCCTAATTTTCTTATCCGTAGCACACAGATTAGAGGGGAATCTGATCATTGACCCGCTGATTCAACACCAAAACCTAAGCTTCTTGTGATCAAAGCTATAGCTAGATGAAGTTCAGCTCCTAATTTTAGGACAAAATTATCTTGTATGCATGGACAAATGTTGAGAATGCCATCTAATCTCAAACTTACCTACTAAAAAAGAATTTATTAATGGATTCCCTCCCATGTCACTTGATTCACTTTTAGGATGTTCAATTTAATAATAACAATCAAAAGAAAGCAGCTTTATGCATATTTATATACACTTCAATAGTCACTCTCAGATCTGGTCATCCAAAACATCAAACCATAAGAACCAACTATTGCATGGGATTAAGGTTCTTGGGAAAAGAACATATTGCTACAACAACCCTTTTTTTTTCAAACTTTTGGTTGTGGAAACTCAATAAGCGATTATCGTTAGCATAAAACATGGATCAGGACAAGAAAGCAACAGGAGGACTGGAATGGAGAGTAGCTGTGCCAGATGGATCAACAAAGGTGGCTTTGGTTCCTGAGTCCCGGCTATCGCAAGCCATGAAAGATTCTGCAGCAATGTTGGTGAGGAAACTACTGAGTTTTTTCAAGAAATCATGGGAACTAGGAGCAGATGATCCAAGAAAATTGGTTCATTGTCTGAAATTGGGAATGGCACTTTCAGTTGTTTCACTTTTTTACTACATGAGACCTCTGTACCAAGGTTTTGGAGGAAATGCTATGTGGGCTGTTATGACAGTTGTAGTTGTCTTTGAAAACACTGTTGGTAAGTACACAGTTGGATCGATTCAGTTGAATTCAAACTTCAATGATCATTAAACTTGACTTGATTGTTATTGTGCAGGTGCAACCATATATAAAAGTTTGAATAGGATTTTTGGAACTACTCTTGCTGGATTTCTTGACATTGGTGTCCATTGGGTTGCTATTAAATGTGCAGAAAAATTAGAGCCTTTAATTGTTGGTGCCTCAGTTTTCTTATTAGGTATGCATCAATGATAAATACTTTTAAGGAATAAGACTATAATCAAATTCTAAAATTTACATATCAGCTTAAATTCTTCAGTGAGATTGATTCATAAAGTGGTATCGGTGCAATTTATGATCAAATGGTCAGTTCAATGAACTTTCACTTGAGTGACATAATGGGCGTGTAAAGAAATATTACTTTGACCAGATTTTTTATCCAAATTTTCAAACAGAAATGTACTTGCATCAAGAATTGCATTTAGTTTAATATGAAACACAGAGATAACTCACCGACATTAGTACTGCTATATTGGTTCAGCTTCTGCAGCAACATTTTCGAGATTTATCCCCAAAGTAAAGGAGATGTTCGATTATGGTGCCATGATCTTTATCCTCACATTCAGCTTAGTTGCAGTGTCTGGTCATAGTGTGGATAAATTGTTTGACATGGCACATCATAGGATGTCCACCATTATTGTGGGAACTTCTTTGTGCATACTTGTTAGCATGCTTATTTGTCCATTTTGGGCTGGTCAGAAGATGCATACTCAGATATGTCACAATATGGAGAAACTTGCCAATTCTTTAGATGGTAAGTTCGTTCGGTGTTGTAAATTTGATAGATTGAATAAATCGTTAACGCATGAAGAGTGTGTCACGTCTTTTGAAAATGTAAAGATCTAATCTTTACGTGTTTCAGGTTATGTAATCAAGTACTTCAATCCTGATGATGAACCAAAGGATAAACAATCTGACAAAGACTTACTCGGTTACAAGTGTGTGCTAAGTTCGAAGGCGTCCGAGGAATACATGCTATGTGGCAAGGTCAAACATGTCAAGTCATCAAATCTTTTTGGCTTTGTATGAATCTGTAAATGACAATGTCATGTGGTGCATAGGCCAACTTCGTGAGATGGGAACCTGGTCATGGTCATTTCAACTTCAAGCATCCATGGAAACAATATATCAAGATAGGTGCTTCAATGAGAAACTGTGCCTATTGCAGTGAAGCTCTTCGAAGTTGCATCGATCCTGAAGATCAGGTGAACCATGTTCATTTGCTTATTAAATTGTAACCTTCATTTCACTCGGTATTCAGATATTTTTGTGTTACATGAACGGAATGATCCGAGTGATGGAACTCTTTCTACCGAATTTTTAAAACATCCCTCTTGAATATGATCTAATCACAAGTTGTAACGACAACAGGGCCCAGATTTTGTGAAGAATCACATGAGCAGCAGTTGCCGGAAAATGAGCTCAAACTCTTCCAATGTTGTAAGAGAACTAGCAACCACAATCAAGAAAATGAAAAGATCGTCTAATTTAGACTTCTTGATCGAGGAAATGAGCAGTTCAGTTCAAGAACTCCAAACCACTTTCAAATCTCTCTCAAATCTGTCGAAACCAACAGAAATTTCTCCAGTTCCTGAAGAAACCAAGAATGTTGCAACTATGGCTGCAACTTCCTCTGCATCAGTATCACTAATGGAGATAATTCCAGCAGCAACTTTAGTTTCTTTACTGATAGATATTGCGGCGAGGATTGAATCCGTTGCTAATGCTGTCAAGGAACTAGCCAACATGGCAGAATTTAAAGATTCTTGCGATGGTAACTCCAAAAAGAATCAACCCAGCAAGAGGATTGTTTGTACCTGATCAAGTAAAAGATGTACTTATCCAAAAAAAAAAAAAGATGTGGCAACCACGAAGGTTCTTCAAAGAGTCTGAGTTGCCATAATCACAATAGCACAGCAAATAAAATAAAATAAAATAAAATGTAGACAGCCAAGCCAAGTACAGTGGTTGATTTGTAATGAAATAAGCACTTGATGGAAATAAAACATGAATAACTGCTAGAAACATTATCATTGTCACTAGCAATACAACCATAATAAAAGGTTAACGATAAGTTTTGGTCATTCATCTTTTTTTTAAACTGGTTTCTTTTAGGAATGGGTTTTTTAAAGCAAGAAACGACTCCAATACTAAATTATAACCCTATTAGTTGATTAGGCGGTTCTTGTATACATTTCAAGTCACAATTTACCTAAAAATAAATTTACAATATGTAAGTAAAAGTACTAATTAGTTCATAATTTCTTGATATTGAAGTCAACTTTAGCAGTTCGGGATGAGAGTCTGATTTCCGGCAAGAACAAGTAAAACACTTCCGTAAGATACGAAATTAATTTCTGAAGAGAGGAGTGATACATGATGAGACTGAAACTGTTTGTTGAAATGTCTCAGTGAAATCTTTTTCATATCATTAATAGGATATGTGTGGCATGAGAGCGCCAATGTTTTCTCTGGTAACCGAACGGACACCACTAAGTCGAACCGCATCAGAACTTTACGATTTCGATTCGATTCGATTCGATTCGGTTCGATTAGATTTTATAACTTTTTGGTTCGATCAAATTTCCTAACCGAACCGTTCGTTAGACGCGTCCACCTATGTCATGTAGGGTTCTTTAACAGCTACACTTCCGGGCAGCACTAGAAACTCCGCTTAGATTCTAGCAATGGCGGATTCAGTCCTTACATCTGAAAAACCTCCCAATAATCCGTCGCCGTTGAATCCTCCGTCTCGCACCGTCTGCCACGTGTATCCTCTTCTCCAACCATAACTTCCAATCTCTTGATTTGATTTTCTCCCTCTTCCAATCGATCATTTTTCTTTTTTTATTTTTCGTTGCAGATGCCAGAAGCAATTTTCGCAGTACACGTGTCCTCGTTGCAACTGCCGCTACTGCTCCCTCCATTGCTACAAGGTGAAGTTACGGGTTACGAGTTTCTGTTTCTGTCATATGAACATGTGTGTTTATTGTATTGTTGGTCCGTACAGTCTCATGGTGTAAGGTGCACTGAATCGTTTATGCGGGAGAATGTCGTTGAGGAGTTGCGCCAAATACAGTCCGACGATGAAACGAAGAAGAAAATGCTCGACATTTTGAAACGGTTTCATTCCGAAGAAGAAGAGGATGACACCATTGATACTATGGATGAGGATGGTAATGTTGTTTCTCTGCAATTATTGCTTGTTTTTCAAGTTCATTGAACTCGTTAAATGATTGTTGAATTGAGTTTGAAGCCTCGTTTTTGTGCTTAGTTTTTGCGGTATATTGACGATATCGTTGAATTCGAGCTTGAATTTTTTGTTTGATAGCTCACACATTGGGATTTTAATGTTAAATTATTGTTGAATTGAACTTAAAGCCTTGTTTTTGTGCTTAATTCTTGCGGGCTTATTGATGATTCTATTGAATTCAAGCTTGAATTTGTTGTTTGATAGCTCTCACAATTGGAATTTTTGATCTTAAACCATGTTTTTTCTTTTTTGTTCAGATTCTGTTCTGTCAGAGGAAATTGTTGAAAATGTTCTTTCTGGTATGTTTTCACCTTGCGAATTTTAGCATTCAATCTAGGTTGTGTATTGGGAAGAAATGCACTCTTTGGTACTTGTTGGTCTGTGTATTGCAGGAGGCTCCGTCAGTTTTGATGATTTGACTCCAGAAGAGAAGAAACGGTTTCAAAGAGCCATGGCATCTGGAGAACTTAGTAAGTTAATTGAACCCTGGGAACCTTGGTGGTTGAAGTCTTCTGCTATATCAATTGCTCTCAGTAGGGAAGGAACTCAACTTGTCCAACCTATTGGTGATAAGGAAGCATCCTCTTCGCATCAGGATGATAATGATTCAAAAGATAATTCTAGCGATATTCCTCCAGGGCCTGAAACCCCTTTACCGCCAGTTAGAAAGCTAATTTCTGTAGAGCCATCGCCCCTCTTAGCTGTTCACTTGGTTGACATTATATATAGCTACTGTTTCACATTGCGCCTTTACAATGGAGATTGGCAATCGGATGCTACGGGATCTTCAATTGTTGTGCTGAGTATATCCTCTGTCTTAGGTCAAGGTTTGCAACCGGAAAGCGTGCTGGAAGTCCTATCTCATTGCCTGAAAGAAACTTGCTCTCCGGACTACAGGCGCATGGGTGGTTTGCAATTTGGATTAGCTCTCATTGATGATGTAATAAACGTGCTGTCGCTAGGAGGTGCTGCATTAGTTTGCTTGCTTTGTGATCTGCAGAGGTTGATTCAGTCTGGTGAGAAGGAGCTGAAAGCAGAGAAGCCAAAGAAATCAGAGATCAGGACGAAACTGAAGCAGGCGGAGAGGAAGGTCTACTTCATGATGTGTTGGGTGCACGAGCAGGCTGAAGATGTTTGGTCTTCTTTGGCTTCTATTGTAGAAGCAGAGAAATCAACAATTGTTGTTCATAGAGTGGACAGAACTTCTGCTGAAAACAAAACAACAAACAATGGAAAGGTTTTGATAGAGGAGATGAAATGAGTACATTAATTACTTGAGCATATCAGTTCTTGTGTCGGCACATGTAAAATTCTTGTATAAACTAATCAAATCCTTTACTTCCAATGCAATATCATAGTAATAGATTTATAACTTATTGGTATTGAAGTCGTTTGGATTGGAATATTAAGTAAAAATTTTAATATTTAGTGCATCATGAACCCTCTAATTTGAGTTGTGTTGCGGTAGGGTAAAAAATGGTATAGTTGTAAAAATTCTTTTTTAATAAAAAAATCCCAAATGACTTAATCTTTGGTTCAAACCAAGTAATTTGGCTCCTCTCAACTGGTTTAGGTCAAACCGAAACAAATTGAACATAATCAACTCCGTACCAACTTAGCTAAGCCATAACTACTAATGCCTACCCATGGGGTCGGCCATTACGAATAAAACGACAAGCCGTATTGCCATAGAGGCATCAGTTTTTTAGCCCAGAAGCGGAGCGGGTTCGAGACGTGGGAGCGGCGTAAGTCCGAATTTATCCGGTTATCACTTGGGCCCGTGTCGCATTGAGTTGGGTTGTTCAGATCCGATCTGCTTGTCTTCGGTGAGGTGCTACGGTGACCGCACTCGTGTACTAACCCAAGTCCGTGTCGGGTGTCAGTTATGACTCAAAGAACATTTCGTAGCAGAGAAAGTACATTTCAGTTTAAACTTGTATAGTAACACTCACCAAGAATGCGTCATGTACAGGTCGTCCCACCTTCCTTTTTTGGGAAAAAAAAGGAATAAGAAAAGGACAGAATTAGAGTTGTTGCCGGTTCCGGAACCGGCGGTTCCG
>CAODLS011868320.1:0-19880 GCA_948243855.1 Flueggea neowawraea
ATCAAATATAAAGGGGTAAACAATGTGCTTGGGGCTAGGGCTTACACTAACAATGTTTACCCATTTTGAGCCATAGAATTTTTCTTTGTTTTTAAACCCGTTTTAGTTGTGATAGATTGCAAAGGTAATTTTTGTGTTAATGCTTGGAGTTATTTTGATATTATACATATCTTGTCTATGAATTTTTATGCTTATTTTGTAACTGAAACATGGCTGCCCAGTGATGATATATATGCTGAAATGTGGCATTGATTTTATAAAAAACAAACAAACAAAAAAGGAAAAGAGAAGGTTGAAAAAATGTATATGATGAATAATGATAAAGTGAAGCAACACAGAAAAGAAAGTTAATTGTTGGGCAACCTTGTTTTGTTGAGCATATACATGTATTTATTTTAGGATTTCATTAGCTTGGTTTGTGGATGTTAGTGGTAGGTATCACTTGAATCTCTTATATTCTACCTTAACTTATCAAATCCATGCTTTGAGCCCCATTAAAAGCCTTTGTAAAGTTCTTTTTGATCAGTGTTTTGGTTAAATTCTCTTAGTGGTTACGATTTGACTATGCACCAAATGTTGGCAAGACTTGCTATGGGTGAGTTTGAGTGTAAACACTTATACCTAAACGCTTTGAGAGATTGAGTGTAACTTGTGAGGTGTGAATTTGACTTTGTGGGCATTACTAGTGTGGAGACTATCTTTTAAGATTGACGGCTATCCTGGCGATAGTTGTGCTTTCTCTTGAACTTTTGATGCATGTGGATTTGGTTTTAACACTATGTGGGGGTAAAAGGGAGTGTTTGGGAATTAAGGTTCTTAATAGTTTTAAGCTATAGAATGCTTGAGGACAAGCATCGTTTAAGTGTGGGGAGATTTGATAGGTTGCATTTCATGCATAATTTACATTGCATTTTACGTCTATTTTGTGCTATAAATCATTGTTATTCGTGTCTTTTTATTTTTTTTATTTGGTGTTTTAAGTGGATTATTGGTGAAGCATCAAGGATTGGAGTTGTTTCTGTGCATTTCAGGCGAAAACTGCATTTTTGCTTGATTACACCATAGTAGACCATTGACATGGTTTGACCGCTATGCATTAGCCCGCGTGCTACAATTTTGGGCCACGTTTTTAGATCCTCTTAGATGTCTTGAAGGGATGATAGCTTGGTTTTTCTATTGGATCAAGAAAATTAACATTATTATTATTGTTTTTAGTTATTTTAGGAGAGGAATTAGGTTTTCCTAATTAAGACATAAATATATATATATATATATCTTGTTTATGTGATTGGCGGCTCTATATCTCCTCTCCCATTATCACTCACACACATTTTAGGGCAGCCATCACTCTTCCAATTTCGTGCTTCCTCTCTTCTGGCATGTGTAACTAATCACCTTTCTCGTTAAGGTATTTCGAAATTCAATCCATTGACGTACTTTTATTTTAATTTTTATAAAGAATTTCAAGTATTTGTTCAATTTTTGTGCTTCAATTCTTTTATTATTATTTTAATTAATTGATTGACAAGGGCCCATTAGTTGATTGATTGAAATAATATACTATTATTTAGGATTGATAGTGCGTCACATTAATGCTAATATAGGTAATGAATAACTTGGATGAATGTTGTTGAACATTATTCATGTTATGTGACTGAATAATCTGACTTAAATGAACCACGATGTTCCAGATTCTCTGGCTAGGATAGAGGTCCATTGACCTCGAATTCGTACTACTGCCATATATTAAGCCTTGTTAGGGCATCCCGAGGGTTGTCTAGTGGTTAAGGAAGTAGTTTGCAGGGCGTTCCGGGGCTATCAAATAGGTAAGAAGGGATTGGTTAATTGAGTTCATCATTATTAACTATAACCCTGTCTATTTGAATGCTTTATACTAATCTTTCTTGTATGTGATCATCTGATTGAATTGAATGGAGAAGTGCCTTAGCTAGGTCTTTATCATTATCGAATTTTCTTCATTTTAAATGCTGCAGTTTATTGCTTTCCTCATTACGAATTTTTATTTCTGTTACTTTTAATCTCGACTTCATTTCAAAATTTCAGTCATTTTATTTTATTCTTCTGTTTCAAAAATAAATGATTTTTCACCGGTCTCTATGGATCAACTCTGCTCACTACTTTACTTACATTTTATTATTTTGAACAGGTTAATATTATTTTGATCGGTTCACATCCTATCAGAAGGTCATCAAAGGTCTACCTAATCTACAAATATGTACAAAGGTGTAAAAAAGTGTACAAATATATACAAAGCTATTTTTCAACAAACTAAATGACTAATTAAGAATTACACAACTGCATACATAGACAAACAATAAATTTATAGAACTTTTATGAAAACAATTTAAGACTTAGGGTATGTCATGACCCATTCCTGGGACCATGACCGGCGTACGAGGCGAACTGTCTATGGGAGCCCGACCCATCTCGCACAAACCTCAAAGATCAGATGTGCTACCCAACCATTTAATTTCCAAACCATTTTTGGAAAAACATTTATTAAGTAAAAAAGATTTATATATATATAAATCAATATATATATAAATAAGTGCGAAAATATATATACATTAATATAATCTGGTAAAATCAAATAAAAATAAATACATCAGAGTATATGGACAACCTAGTACCCCTCAACGTCCTGGTGCGGAGCTCTATTAAAAACAAAAGAAGCTCGAGCAACATGCATCACTAACCAAAATGACTCGTCATGGGCGTCCAAGATGCCAAACGGTTGCCGAAGCCAAAATCTGTGCACCTGGAAGATAGAATCAACCACAGACAAAAATGAAATGGGGGTTAAACCCAATGAGGAATAACACTCCAGAACGCCTCATACGTGCCTCACAAAAACTATTTCGAAAACAATTCGCAAATACTACAAGCAATACTCACAAGTATATAAATATACACGCTATACAATAATAGCCTTTCGAAAATCATTTTGAAACCATTTACAAACAAGGCAACACAACATGCACTTAGGCGTAATAAAATCCTTGAAGATTTTTCAATCAACATTTTCATGTCAAAACATATACAAGCGATATGAGACTAAGCAAGCGTGATATGACCTCTGCCATATATCACGAAGTGTGTGGACCAGCCATAAATCATGAGGACCCACCTCTATCAATAACAAATCATATGCCTGAACGGGACAACATGGCTACCGACAACCCTGGTAGCTGGGCTATAACAATCATTGGTATACCAAATGCTACGTGCCTCGTAGCACAAGTGTCCCCATATCGAAAACCAAAACATACTAACATATATTACAAAATCCATATCATGCAATCTAGCATTTAAAATCATAGAAAAGACATATACTACATATATATATATATATATCAATTTCAAATCCAACACCGATTATTACACAAATAACCAGTTTATATCATAGCCAATCCTTGATTAGTCCATTTTCATATAATATCCAACACATCAAAAACTAGTAAATAGAAGTTCGAGACACATCCAATATGTCTGAAGCTGCTATTCACTCACCTGAAAATTCAAGCCAAAGCACCAGTCAAGTCCCACTAGTCGGTGGCTGATCTATCTGGCAAGAATAGGAAGCTGTATACATACAAACAACACAAATATCACAATGCGGTACTATGGCAATACCAAATTCATGGTATGCAAATGCAAATGTAGACCCTCGAAGTCGCCCAAATTATAATCCGAAAGTGAATCTATCACTTTCGAGTCAAAATTCAAAATCTACGTAAAATTACAATTTGGTCCCCTATACTCGACAATTTATGAAACTGTTCCCGAGGTGCCTGGGATTACCAACTCACATTCCATAAGTCAGAATCCCCAAATTCTACCCGAACTCCCAGAAATCACGAATTACTAAAAGTCGCAATTTGGTCCCTTAGAAACATGGTTTACTCTAGTAAGTCAGTGACTAACTCGAGTTATGCATGGTCTGGTTTACTCGAGTTATGTTCTATTTACTCGAGTTAGTCAGAAGATAACTCGAGTAAATCATAGACTGTTTTACTCGAGTTAATCAACGATAACTCGAGTAAATCCGAGCATATCTTACTGGAGTTAGCCAACATGCTTACTCGAGTAAGTCACTTACCCAGATTGTCCTAAATCGACCAATCACTCAATACAACCGATAAAAATCACTCTCAATCACATGCATTGACTTTAATCGACTTCCTGAACACAAATCTATACCCAAATGCATTAAAGCAACTCGAAATCATCGCAAAATCACCCAAACCAAATTTATTCAAACCCATTTTACTCTAACACCCTAACATGCTCAATCTTGCTGAATTTATGAAGGAAGAGAGGATTACTTAGTCTTACCTAAAGAAATCCAAAGGAAGTGTTGAGGAACAACTTGAGAGAGTTTGAGAGCGTATGGAAGAAAAGAAGTGGAGTAAATGGATGATTTCTGGTTACTTGGGTCTTTAAAGACGAAGAACACCATAACACGAGTTAGATGGACCTCGTATAACTCGAGTTACCAGATTTGCTAACTCGAGTTGTATAATGGTCAAACAACTCGAGTTACATTTCTCACTTACGTGAGTTATCCACTCTCTCAAGCACTAACTTTTCACGAATTGTGCACTCAAGCACTTTATTATTCTCAAGGTTTTGCAACATCGACCCACACATGCTCATCCTCACAGAGCATCTAAGATCATTAATCAAAACTCCAATCACTACAGAACACATAGCTGAAACGGGCGGGATATTACATACTTCCCCCCTCAAAAGAAGTTTGTCTTCAAATTTCAAAGCAACTTAAACGAATATAAAATCACTCCAGATTCCCAACAATCCCAAACCAAAATCTGGGCTAACAGCCCCAAAACATAGACAGTGTATACACAACACTCAGCCTATGAACCAGTATGCAACATGATGATGCAAAAATGCATATGAAATGCAATGAAGGAAAAATACAAGGAAATACACTGACCTACGGATCAGCTGCATCGAACAAATGCTGATATCCACACTGTATCTCATCCTCAGCCTTCCAAGTGGCCTCCTCCACAGAATGATGTCTCCATATCACTTTTACCGAAGCAATCTCCTTATTCCGCAATCTCTTAACTTGCCAATTGACAATCATCAAGGGCTCCTCGTCGTAAGATAAGTCGGATTGAATCTCCATAGATTGAGGTGCCAGAATATGAGACAGATCAGGAACATACTTCATCAGAATTGATATATGGAACACTAGGTGAACAGAAGCAAACTGAGGCGATAACACCAACTCATATGCCATGGCTCAAACTCGGCCTATAATCTCAAATGGACCAATGTATCTCGGGCTCAACTTGCCCTTCTTTCCAAATCCCATAACACCTTTCATTGGTGAGACCTTGATAAATACATGGTCTCTAATCCCAAACTCCAAATGTTTGCGCTTGGGATCAGCATAACTCTTCTGACAACTGTGAGCAGTCTGGATCCTCTGCTGGATCAATCTCACTTTCTCTATCATTTTCAAAATTAGATCTAGGCCCAACGGTTCCCTCTCTCCTGCCTCAGCCCAACACAGAGGAGATTTACACCTTCTCCCGTACAAAGCCTCGTAAGGCACCATCTCAATACTAGAATGGTACAAATTGTTATACACAAACTCTACCAATGGAAAATGAGAATCCCATCTCCCACCAAAATCCACAGTGCACGCTCTCAACATATCCTTCAAGGTTTGAATAGTACGCTCGGACTGACCATTGGTCTGAGGATGGAATGTCGTACTAAAGTCCAGTCGGGAACCTAAATCCTCCTGCAGTTTATGCCAAAACTGCAAAGTAAATTACGGTCCTCTGTTAGACACTATGGATATTGGCACAACATCTAAACATACGATTCGATTGAAGTACAACTTTGTCAATCGTGTCGCTCCATATGTCATCTTGATAGGCAAAAAATATGTCATAACCTGAAGATGTCCTCAGCAGCCTAACAACAAAATCCATCGTAATATGATCCCACTTCCACTCCAGAAGGGGTAACTGTTGCATCAATCCAGAAGAACGCTGGTGCTCAAACTTAACCTGCTGGTAAGTGAAACACCAGCTAACAAACTCCACTATGTCCTTCATGATCACTGGCCAACAATATGACTATCGAAGATCTCAATATTTGGTATACCCCGGGTGTACAGAATATGTGGAGTTGTGACCCTCTGCCATAATCTCATCGCGTAACCCACCAGGTGATGTCACACACAATCTCGGTCCAAACCAAAGGACTCCCAAATCATCAACACTGAACCCCGGTATACCCAATGATCTAACTTTTTAAATCAAATTCTATATCTCAGAGTCCTCCTTCTGGGACTCCCGTATACAAACCAACAGTATAGGTCTCGCCTCAACGTGACCAAACGAAACTTTAGAGTCATCAACATATAAATTGACTCCATCCTCCATTAATCTCTGTCATTTAGCCATTGCTAATCGCCTCTCAATTGCGATGTGAGCTAAGCTCCCCATCGAGTTCCTACTCAAAGCATCGGCCACGACGTTCGCCTTGCCAGGATGGTATGATATAGAACAATCATAATCCTTTAGCAACTCCCACCAACGTCTTTGCCTTAAGTTTAGGTCTCGTTGCCCAAAAATGCACTTCAGACTCTTATGAGCTGTAAACATCTCAAAAGTCTCTCCGTACAAGTAATGCCTCCAAATCTTGAGTACGAACACAATTGTCGCCAACTCTAAGCCATGTATCGGATAATTTTGTTCATGCCTCTTAAGCTGTCTAGAGGCATAAGCAATTACCTTGCCATGCTGCATTAGCACATAACCCAATCCAACTCTTGAGGCATCATAGTATGCTGTGAATCCTCTAGAGCCTGATGGTAACACCAATACTGGAGCACTTGTAAAACAACTCTTTAGCTTTTGGAAGCTGTCTTCACATCTATCTGACCAAACAAATTTAACTCTTTTTTACGTCAACCGACTCATAGGAGCTGCGATCCTAGAAAAATCCTAGATAAACCTCTTCTAGTACCCGGCCAAGCAAAGGAAACTCTCAATCTCGGTAGCGATTTTAGGCCTCTCCCAATGGAGTACTACCTCTAAGTTTTTTGGATCTACCATAATATCATCCTTAGACACCACATGTCCCAAAAATGCCACCTGATCTAGCCAGAGCTCGCATTTTGAGAACTTCACATACAACTGATGCTCTCGCGAGGTCTGCAAGACTGACCTTAAGTGGTCCTTGTGCTCTTCCTTACTCTTCGAGTACACCAAAATGTCGTCAACGAAGACAATAAGAAACCGGTCCAAGTATGGTCTGGACACCCTATTCATCAAATCCATGAATGTCGCTAGTGCGTTAGTCAAACCAAACGACGTCACAAGGAACTCATAGTGATCATACCTCGTCCAAAAAGCTGTCTTGGGAATGTCCTCCCTTCTAATCCTCAACTGATGATATCCTGACCTCAAGTCGATCTTTGAAATCACTGTGCACCCTACAGCTGGTCAAACAAATCATCTATCCTCGGAAGTGGATATCGGTTCTTCACTGTCACCTTGTTCAGCTGGCGATAGTCAATACACATGCGAAGACTACCGTCCTTCTTCTTAACAAACAACACTGGAGCACCCCAATGTGAGACACTTGGTCAGACAAATCCCTTGTCCAATAATTCTCGCAATTGGGCCTCTAATTCCTTCAACTCTGCTGGTGCTATCCGATACGGTGGAATTAATATCAGATCGGTACCAGGCTTTACCTCTATCACAAACTCAATCTCGTGCTCAGGTGGAAGTCCTGGTAACTCCTCAGGAAACACATCTCAGAACTCTCGAGCTATAGGTACATATTTCATTTTCAACTCTGGTGCTGCAGACTTAGTCAATACAAAAGCTAGATACCCCTTATAACCTCGGTGAATCATCCACTCTGCTCTAGCAATTGAAAAATATCCCCGAACTACACTGTCTCGGTCACCCTAATAACAGAAATCAGTCTGACCAAGCAGTTGAAAACATACTCTCTTTGCAAAGCAATCAAAAGTAGCATGCCACTCCGATAGCCAATCCATGCCAAGGATAACATCGAACTCACCCACTTCTAGTAAGATGAGATCAGCTATCAACTCATGCTCGTCAAACGAGATCATGCAATCTCGAACCTCGGAATCAGTCACTAACTTGCTGCCCAAAAGAGATGAAATCTCTAGCAACTTATCCAACTAACGTAGCCTTAATCCCGATCGTTCGACAAAATGCGGAGTGATGAGTGAGTGCGATGCACCAGTATCAAATAAAACATATGCATGAGTATCATAAATGAAAAGCGTACCAATAACTACAGCATTGGAGGTATGCGCCTCTTGACGAGTCAAATGGTACACTCGAGCCTACCCTCCAGTATAAAAATTGCTCTGTCCGATCTACCCACGGATGATACCCTGTCCAATCTGGCTACGACTCCCAAAACCTGTCGTGCTTCTACCCGTACCTCCAACCGCTTACTGTACTGTCTGTGATACTGTGCCATGCTTTATGGAACACTTAGCCACTTTATGCCCTGGCTGTCTACAATGAAAACAAAGGCCTGCTGCTCTACTACAAGCCCCTGAGTATCTCCTCCCACACGTCTCACAAGGCAGACGTGAACCTCCAAAGCCCTGTCCTCCAGCATGCCTCGTTGGTTGTGCCACACTAACTGTCATGACCCATTCCCGGGACCATGACCGGCGTATAGGCCAACCATCTGTGGAAGTCCGACCCATCCCGCACAAGCCTTCTAGAGATTCAGAATTATACCCATCATTTAATTTCCAAAACATTTATTGGAAAAAATATTTTATAATTAAAACAATTTATATATAACTCAATATATAAATATAAACCAAATGTATACAAACCATATACTCTGGTAAAACCAAATATAATAAATATATCAAAGTATACATACAACCCCAACACCCCACAGTAATCTGGTACGGAGCTCTACAAAATAAAATAAGTCCAAACAATAGGCATCACTAACCAAAATGCCTCCTCACGGGTGTCCAACATGTGGAATAAACGCCGAAGCCAAAATATGTGCTCCTGGAAGATAGAATCATCCATAACAGAAAATAAAATGGGGGTGAATCCCAGTGAGAAATAACACTCTAGAGCGCCTCATACGTGCCTCATAGAGTCTATTTTGAAAACAGTTCACAAATACCACAAGCAGTATTTATGGTATAGATAAATATACACGCTATACAATAACAGCCTTTCGAAAATCCATTTCCAAACCATTTGCAATCACAGCAAACAACATGCACGTATTAAAATCATTTAAAATTTTAAATCATTTATTTTCATGTCAAAAATATACATGCGATAAGGGACTAAACAACTATCACGAAATATATGGACCAACCATATCGATGGGGACTCGCCTCCATCACAACAGATCATGTGCCAGATCAGGACAACATGGCTACCGACAACTGTGGTAGCTGGGTTTTATCAGACATTGGTATACCAAAGGCTACATACCTAGTAGCACAGGTGTCCCTACATCAAAAACCAAAACGTACTATCGTATAGTACAGAAATCATATCATGCAATTCAGCATTTCAAATCATATCAACGATATATAATACATATATATACCATTTCAAATCCAAATCCGATTATTTCACAAATAACCATTTTTATCTGAATCAATCCTTTAGATTAGTCATTTTTGGATACATATATCCAACATATCAAAAACAAGTAAATAAAGTTTGAGACACAACCAATGTCTCTGAAGCTGCTATTCACTCACTTGGCAATCCAAGCCAAAGCACCAGTCAATTCCCACTCGTCGGTGGCTAATCTTGCTGGCAAGGACAGGAAGTTGTACCATAGCACATCACAAATATCATAATACGGTACTGTGGCAAATACCAAATGCATGATATGAAATGCAAATGCAAACTCTCAAAGTTGCCTAAACAAACGAAAGTGAATCCATCACTTTTAAGCCAAGATCATTCTCCATTTGATCCCCAACGGAACCAAGCATGTCTCATTAACTCAAATCAATCTCTTGAACATGGATTCATCCTCCAAATGCACAAACAAAGTCAAAATCTTTCTAAACCCTAACTATGAATCTCGAACTTCCAAGACCCATGCCGAATAACTAGTCAAATCTCTTAACCCAACTCAAATATGTGAAGTTCTAACTCATATATATCAAGATACATCAGAAACAACACTAGATTTGACAAGAAATTCAGTAAAACCCGTAACCCTAGTTATAGAGAAACCCATTTGGTTCAAATACCAAATCACACGAAATCGATGCTTGATATTCAAGCTACTGGTCTCAAACAACCATAATCTAACTCCCATTAACTCGTATTCCATAAAAGATGGAAAGATCTGAACTAAAACCCAAGTTCGATTAGAACCCTAGAATGCCTAAATGCAACACAAATTAAAGAAAAGAGGAGATTAATGGATGATTCTTACCTATAGATCCGTTGTAGAAGCAAAGAGAATCAAAGAAAATCACAAAGAAGAAAATGACAAAGTGCTCTGATGGTTGAGACAAGTTATGACCGAAGGAATGGTAGATAGGGGTATTTATAGGCTCATGGACTAACATGATGCGTTTCACGCACAGTCACCCAGAAAAATACATCTACGTGCACAGTAGGGGTTTTGTGTACGTAACACCATGCTCTACGTGGGTAGTATCCCACACAATGTACGTAGATGGCAGATCTGAAGCCCCTCATTCAGACCTACAATTTGCGTGCGTCCCACCCCCTACTGTGTGCGTAGAAGGCCTCAGCGTGCTCACGGGTCACCCCAAAGGATGAACAACGTGCACAATAACCCATACAACACACACAGTCCAACCAAGGCTCTCGGACGACTCATCCCCGTCTCCGTGTATAGTACTCAGTACTGTACACGTAGATGACCTCCTGTGTACGTTGCACTTAACGCACATTCACGGTCAAGTTTCAGGCCTCTACTACGTGTACAGTACCCTGTGCTAAGCACATAGATGACCTCCAATGTGCAAAACACATGCAGCACAACCCTCAAACTCAAAGGTCAACATCCCAACTCGAAATCACTTCAGAATACTACTAGATTCTGACTGAAATAAGCGGGATATTACACTAACACTCTGGGATCCCTATCCCTGCCTCTGTCCCTGATCTCCAGAGGAACGTCTATGTTTGTACTTTGATAACCCACTCTGTCCCTGGCCTTACTGGCCACTTGATGAACTCTCAGTCTTTGCCCTATTGGGCTCTCTCTGTTGTGTATCATCTTGGTATTCCATACTCCTCGTAGCCTCTGATATCTGTGACAGTGTAGATAACCATTGAGTTGCTACCACCCTCCTAATCTTTAGTAGCAACCCATTCAGAAACTTCCTAGCCAATGCCTCTTCACCACGAGCCTCAATCAGCTCTCGAAACCTATCCTCATACTCACTCACAGATATGCCCGTTTCCTGATGGAATTCACTAAACTGGTCTGCCCTCCTATCCCTCTCGCTCGAAGGAAGAACAGACAAGGTGAGCTCAAACTTGAACTTCTCCCATGTAAGTACTGTGCGAGACCTTTGGTCCTCCCACCATTTGGCAGCTCGACCATCCAATAGAAATGAGGCCAATCTCACTCCCGCAGCGTCATTTGTAAGCTCTATGGCCTCAAAACACCACTCTACTGTAAACATGAAATCCTGACTGTCCTTCCCCAATTTGCCAGAAGAACTGGGAGGAGAAAGCTTCATAAATCTCGCGAGACGAGACTCAGTATCATACTAAGATGCTGTAGGAACTATCGCATGCGCAAGTACTGCAACTGCCTCAGGCTGATGTGGATGAAGTGGTGGTGCTGCAACAGGCAAAACAGTCTGGCCTCCAGCGGCCTGACCGGCCAAAAATGCCTCCCCTCTCATAAAGACCTAGGTAAATATCTCTAAAGTGTCCATCTGACAAACAGTCGGTAGCTATGGCTGTGGTGCTGGGGCCGCAACCTAAGGTAAACTAGCCGCATCGTATTGGTCGGCTACAGAATGGTCAGCAGCCTCAGCAGGCTGACGTCTAGGCCTCCCACAACCTATATCGTGAGGACGATCCATATCTACAATAAAACAAATTGCGTATGCAACATCAATATGCAAGTGACTGCCACAGTACTGAACTAGAAATCAAGGAATGCACAGAAGAAAATAGTACTGACTCGATCAAAAATACCTAAGCTCCACACCAGACCAACACTATACGAAAACCTAGGGTTCTGATACCACATTTGTTATCAGAGTACACATATACTCAAGACTTACGAAACCTAGGCGCTATGATACCACCTTTGCCACGACCCATTCCCAGGACTATGGTCGGCGTACGAGACGAACTGTCTGTGGGAGCTCGGCCCATCTCGTACAAGCCTCAAAGATCAGATGTTCTACCCAACCATTTAATTTCCAAAACATTTTTGGAAAAACATTTATTAAGTAAACATATTTATATATATAGAAATCAAATAAATACACCAGAGTATATGGACAACCCAGTACCCCTCAGCGTCTTAGTGCGGAGCTCTAACAAAAACAAAAGAAGCCCGAGTAATAGGCATCACTGACCAAAATGACTCCTCACGGTTGTCTAAGATGCAGAACGATTGCCGAAGCCAAAATCTGTGCACCTGGAAGATAGAATCAACCACAGACAGAAGTAAAATAGGGGTTAAACCCAGTGAGAAATAACACTCCAGAACGCCTCATACGTGCCTCACAAAGACTATTCTGAAAACAGTTCGCAAATACCACAAGCAATACTCATAAGTACATAAATATACAAGCGAAAACATGAACGTAGGCGTAATAAAATCCTTTAAGATTGTTCAATCAACATTTTCATGTCAAAACATATACAAGCGATATGAGACTCAACAAGCGTGATATAGACTCTGCCATATATCACGAAGTGTGTGGACCACCCATAAATGATGAGGACCCACCTCTATCAATAACAAATCATGTGCCTGATAGGGGCAACATGGCTACCAACAACCTTGGTAGCTGGACTATAACGATCATTGGTATACCAAAGGCTACGTGCCTCGCAGCACAGGTGTCCCCATATCAAAAACCAAAACGTACTAACATATAGTGCAAAACCCATAGCATGCAATTCAACATTTAAAAAAATAGAAAAAATATATACTACATATATATATATATCAATTTCAAATCCAACACCGATTATTACACAAATAACCAGTTTATATCATAGTCAATCCTTAGATTAGTCCATTTTCATATAATATCCAACACATCAAAAACTAGTAAATCGAAGTTTGAGACACAACCAATGTGTCTGAAGCTGCTATTCACTCAACTGAAAATCCAAGTTATCGCACCAGTTAAGTCCCACTAGTCGGTGACTGATCTCGCTGGCAAGAATATGAAGTTGTATACATACAAACAACACAATGCGGTACTGTGCCAATACCAAATGCATGATATACAAATGCAAATGTAGACCCTCGAAGTCGCCCAAATTATAATCTGAAAGTGAATCTATCACTTTCAAGTCAAAATTCAAAATCTACGTAAGATTACAGTTTGGTCCCCGACCGATGTAAAATTACGTTTTAGTCCTCGAGACTCGATAATTTATGAAACTATTGTCGAGGTGCCCTAGAATTACTAATTCGCATTTCATAAGTCAAAATCCTCAAATTCTACCCCGAACTCTTAGAAATCGCGAATTACGAAAAGTCACAATTTGGTCCCTCAGAACCATGGTTTACTAGAGTAAGTCAGACACTAATTCGAGTTATGCATGGTCTGGTTTACTCGAGTTAGTCAGAAGATAACTCGAGTAAATTCTGGATTATTTTACTTGAGTTAATCAACGATAACTTGAGTAAATTTGTGCCTATCTTGCTCGAGCTAGCCAACATGCTTACTCGAGTAAGTCACTTACCCAGATTGTCCCAAATCGACCACTCACTCAATACAACCGATAAAAATACTCTCAATCACATGCATTGACTTTAATCAACTTTCTGAACTCAAATCTGTACCCAAATCCATCAAAACAACTTGGAATCACCCCAAAATACCCAAACCGAATTTATTCAAACCTATTTTACTCTAACACCCTAACATGCTCAATATTGAAGAATGCATGAAGGAAGAGAGGATTAGGAACTCATTCTTACCTCAAGAAACCCAAAGGAAGTGTTGAGGAACAACTTGAGAGAGTTTAAGAGCGTTTGGAAGAAAGGAAGTGGAGTAAATGGCTGATTTCGGGTTAGTTGGGTCTTTAAAGATGAAGAACACCGAAACACATCGTCCTACTTTTGTTCATCTAACTTGAGTTACACAAAGGTTAACCTGATTTAGATGGACCTCGTATAAATCGAGTTACCAGATTTGCTAGCTCGAGTTGTATAAGGGTCACACAACTCGAGTTACATTTCTCACTTACTCGAGTTATCCACTCTCCAAACCACTACTTTGCACGAATTGTGCACTCAAGTAACTCATTATTATCAAGGTTCTACAACACCAACCTACACATACTCATCCTCAGAAAGCATCTAAGATCATCAATCAAAACTCCAATCGGTACAGTAAACATAGCTACAATGGGTGGGATATTACACGTCTCTTTTAGATGTTCTCTGAAGTAACATATCTTTTGTTGTGCCTCTGGGTTGGATCTTATTATTCCCTTTTCTAGGAGCTTTATCTTAGTTATGATAAAATTTTGGGCTGAGACCAAAGTTATCTTGGTTGGGCTTGTTATTACTGATGAATGAATCTTTTTGCCCCCATAGATGTGAAATCCTTTTTTGAATATTACTTCAAGTCCCTACAAAACAACCATTATTCCTATTGCGCTGCGATAGTGAATGTCTTTTTCAGAATATCTAGTAAATTCTTAATGCTGTTGTGAAACAGCTATCAAGAATGTTTCAGCTTTTCCCCTCTGTATAAAATGGTAAGATGGATATTTGTCATGTTTATAGTAATTAGGTCCTGCAGATAAAAATTTTAGGACCAGTATATCTTTCGGGGTGATAGTGAGATTATTGATATAACTATATTTAACCCCATCTTTTATCCAATGTGGTAGTAAATATATTTCTTTGAAATCTGGACTGGACAAGTACATGGAGTTAAAAGCTCCAAAATCGCACTAATATCGGATCTCCTGGAGAGAAGAATCTTGTAGATAAGGATAAATCCAGAAAATTCAATATAACGAGTATCGGTATTTGAGAAAGCATAAAGTTTCCTCATTTGTTTAATCTGTAGTTCCTAATAAGTCATTTGTTGCTCAAGAGGAATTAGTATTGGAAAAGATATATATATATATATATATATATGTACACACACACATATATATATATTTATATATTGTCACGATCCATTCCTGGGACTATGGCCGGCGTACGAGGCGAACAATAAATTATTCAAATAAATATTTGAAAACAATAAAGGTTTAAACCTTATTTATTAAAACAAAACATATATAATATAAATTATGAAAATAATTTCAAATTTAAAACATTTGAAATAACATAGACAATAACAAAAACCAAAAACAAATCCCACATAAACCCAGTGTGGAGCCTCTAACAAATCATACAAACGGGCCTGATCGAAAGGGCGCTGACCGCAACATCAGAATACCTCACTGAGCATCAAATGTCAAAGATCGCAGTCCACAAGAATCACCTACAAGATGATAATGAACATGGACAAAACAAACAAAGAAAGGGGGTCAAACCCAGTGAGGGGCAACACTCCAAATTGCCTCATACGTGCCTCACAAAGACTGTTTTGAAAATAGTTCGAAAATACCACATGTAAATATAGTCAACATATAAATATATGTATACACCCTACATACATAGTAGCAGTTCAAAAACCATTTCGAAATCGCTCGCAATCAAAACAAATAGCATACACAAAATCATTCGACACTAAACCAAATTCTTTCCAAGAATTTCTTCAAAACTTATCAGAACTAATGTTTTTTCAAACACAAAATAAAATCTTTCCAGAAATATTTTATCTCATCAGAGATCCAAAAATAATTTTTAAGGTTGTACCAAAACTTCAAAAGGCGAAAATCCAATTCAAAATTCAAAAAACCTTTCTAGCCTTGTTAAAATTTTCAAAATCAAAGCTTCGCTACACAGGCATAATAATAATAATAATAATATTATTATTATTTTCAAAAACATATATCACAGATAAGGGACCGGTAACAATCGTGGTGTGATATGTGCCACTACCACCGCAATAATGATCGTGGACTCTACCACTGATCCAATAACAAATCATGTGCCCTCGTCAGGACAACATGGCTACCGACAACCCTGGTAGCTGGGCCAATAACAACCCTTGGTATTCCAAAGGCTACGAACCCCGTAACGAAGGTGTCCCGTCTCCAAAACATATACATAGTATATTTAAATTCAATAACAAACGGTAATGCGACCGGGTATATCAAAACAATGCGATATATAAGATATAATTTGTATATCGAAATCCAAAACGTACATACATACAAGTATGATTTTCCATAAATCCAAAATATTTATCAGAAACAGTAACGATGTACTCATTTCAAAGATTTTCATACCGTACCGGTAGGATATGCAAAGCAACAATGTTTTCCCAAGACAAAGTTCAGAACTTATTTCCAAAATACACCAAAAGAATATAATATAATCAATTTATATTATATTTCAAAAACAAATCATCTCTCGCCAAAACGTAAAATCTTTCAAAGACAAAGTATCACTACTCTATTCCAAAACCCAAATAATTTTCCAAAAACAATTCAATAACAATCAAGTCATTACATAGACCAGATTTTAGGATTACCAATTCTTTAATTATTCTGGTTTACATGCTATGGTGATAGCACAACAAAAACATATAAATTGAAGAGACACAGTCTATGTGTCTGAAGCTGTCATCCACTCACCTGGATGCCGAGCTTCCAAACTCCGAATAGCTGACCACCGGTCGATGGCTAGTCACCTCGAAAATCAAACTGAGCTGAAACAAATATTTACAATAGATCAAAGACGGTGACTATGGCATAACACAATACTCATGAAATGCAAATGCAGACTCAGACGCCGTCGGCGTCAGAAATTCTATTTTCAAACGAAAGTCTAACGCTCATCGAAATTCGACCCTCGATGTAACATTACAACTCAGTCTCCAAACTGTTCGAAATTTATCAATCAATACTCAATGTAATTATATTATCAAATCGAACCCCAGAATATTCAAAAACTATGTTTTTAACCTCAAACTTGCAAAATATCAAGTTTCGTCTCTATGGGAAAATTACCCCAAAAATTCATTTCTCGATTCAACCGATAGAACTCAGTTTCAAACACCTATAATGATCATAATCAATCTCAGGAACTCAAATCCATGATTGGTTTCTTAAAAACAACTCTAAATCATCATGAATCTCCACAAACCCGAACCAGACCTTAGCCTAGTCAATAACTCATCAAATATCTTGATTCAAAGCTAAATTTATGTTAATCTAACCTCCAATAACCATAAACAATCAATATCTAACAATCTCTCCAACAGAATCATCAAATCCAAACCTTAGAATGAAATTCGGCCCAAAAAGAGATTTCGAGATTGATGCATAACAATGATGAAATAAGAGGGAAGGAAGAATGATCTTACCACAGAAAATCATCATCTAACAACGCTCAACATCCATCTCAACCAAATCACTCAGATATGAAAACCCTAAATCAAATCAGACCCAAATGGGATTCAGAGATTAGAAACATGAAACAGACGAAAAGAGGAGATTAAATGTGTGATCTTACCTCTAGAGATGTTAAGGAATGAGGAGAGACCATGACAGAGAGTATCAGAAGAGTTAAGAGTGATTTGGAGTGAAAATGAGACGGAATGGCGAAATGGCCAGGTGAGGTGTGCTTATAAAGGTAGACGGATCGAAACACAGCGTTTCGCTGAATTACAAAGCCAACGTACGTTGCAACTCTTGAACATGTATGTTGTGACTCTTCTAAGTACGTTGCACCGCGTAGTAGGCACGTAGACGGTGTCAATTTTCAATCCGGAAACTTCGTATTTCCAGAATCCATGATCAACGTATGTTACACCTAACACAATGTACATTGTGCATGTTCTACGTGTGTTGTGCCTTTGACAACGTACGTAGTCGGCATAATCACCTCACATCTCATTCCCAGATCATGATCTACGTGCGGGGCTCCTCCTGCAACGCTTGTAGATGGCCTATACTGCCCCCAAATCGACCTGAATCACACACAACGTGCGTAGATACTCCTTCTGTGCACGTAGATGACCTCCAGTAAGCTCTACGCGCGCAAAATTATGCCTCCAACATGTTCTTAACTTCAAATCATGAATCCCATCACTCCCGGGACTCAACCACATCCAAACTTTCATAGATAGCACTCTTAAACATTCTTTACACCTCCAAATACTCAAATATCACCTTAATCATTTGAGGTTCAAATTGGGATTGAACTAGGATCATTCAAAATCAAATAATGTTCCACCAAAGATGTTGTCGGAGTCGGTCGGAACGCTACAGAGAATTGATCAGAACGGAAGGGTTATTACAACTACTCTGATACCATGTTAAAACACAACAATCTTCACCTTTTCATTCATTATTGGTCTCAAATATATACAAGTACAAAGAGAGATTTCAGGACCTATAGTTGGCTATACAATATATGAGGCACAAATTTAGGACTAAATCAAGGAATTATCATAGCTTTAGTTTCCATATATACAGATTCTTTGACTCACGCCAACAGTCTTCACATATGTAAATAGCAACATCATTTGGGAGGAAAGAACATAAAGCATGCTAAACGACAAGGAGAAAAAAAATCATCTAGAAAGCATTGGGATGCTTCACCAAATATGTAGCCCGAATTGTAGCTTTATCTTCCTCAAAAACCTGAATTTGAATGTGAATGTTAAGATTCAATTAGTGTCCAAAGAAAACAAAATAAATAATTAAATATTTATGCCAATGTAAGAGTTAGAAATAAAAATTCTTTGGAATACAAATCTGTACAGTTATTGGAGACAAAAATAACTTATAGAAACAGCATCACCATGCAAAGTGATCACCAAATCAGTCCGGTTCTCAGGGTCTCAAGCAACAAGCAATGAGAATTTAAGGATTAGCCAACAGATCCTGAAGAGAAGAGAAAGTTTTTGAAGAATAATAGGAATTAAAAATATTAAACACATAGTTTTGTGGAAAGGAGATCTAAATAGGTCAAACAACATAGTTTGGAGACACTGCATGCACATGTTGCAAATTAGTTCACTTACTATTTGAAACAAAAAATTAAAGAAATAACAAGCGATTTTATTACACACATGTTTAAAATCCTACAAAAACATCTAGTGATTTCGAAAACAATTTTTCCAATAAGCATAAGAAAGGCCCTTAAGTACTGGACAGTAATAAAAACAGTAAATTAGGAAAAATCAATTTAAATTTAATGGTGTGAAAGAATTCAATTGTCATCCTGATTTAGTGGAATCAATACGAATAATTAATTTAATAGTAGATTGCAGATTAGTAGATTGAATAAATTGTAAAACAAAAAAAATAGAGAGTAACACGTCTATTTATATTCACTTTGTACTTTGTGTTAAATATCTCTGTACCTCCATGAATGGCTAAAAAATACAGGCATGACTAACACTTTCCCTGAAAATAATTTGTGAGTTAATTGCCTTATTTCATCAAATCCATCATAGATAATTGTCTATGGAAGCTCAGTCCAACTCACAC
>CAODLS011868663.1:0-14457 GCA_948243855.1 Flueggea neowawraea
CGTGCATGTGCAATCGAGAGATTCTGTGTATGATAGAACGTTCATAATTGAGAGGAGTTGCATGCAAACTTAGAGATAGATCGACATAAATCCTCCAGATTAGGGTCAAACCTAATAGTGAAATTCATAGAGCAGAGTGTTAAAGCAATGATAGGGGTTTTAATTAGAAAGAGATTCTAGTTAATCAACCTAGTCGTTAGGCATTAGCTAACTCAAGAGAGAGGTTAATTTAGCTTAAGCATTTCCACGGTCCAATTACCTGAATGATTGTTTGAATAACGAGTCCTTGTTACTTAATTCGGTCTAGGGGGATTCAACGTCTAGGTATCATCTTCCCATCGTTTATTCTATCGTTTACATTTGTTTAGTTTATTTATTTTATAGATTTGAAATCAGTTAATTTATCGGCTAGATAATAGAGGAAGAGTGAATAGCTAATAATCATAGTCTCTGTGGGATACGACACTCGGTATTCAAGGGTCCACTTACTATAGATGATAGGTACACTTGCCTTAGTCTTTAGGTGTAAACCTTAACAACACCAAATGCTAGCAGCATAAATACATGAAACAGAATGCACCACAAGCATGTATTTGTGAAAATTTTAGGGGCTAAAAATATAATTTTACAATGAGTACACAAATTTGAAACAATTAGAGTTTCACCGTTGCTCTACTCCCCCCGCCCATTCGTCGTTGTTGCCCTTCCTTCAACGACGACGAAATCAATTCGACGAAGATGTCAACATTTGCAAAGACTCACCGACACAAAAAGTCACTTGCGTCATTCGTTATTCTTGCCTTTCCGTCGCGAAGATCGAAACAAGCCATCGAGAGTTGAGACATAATCGAGTGAGTAAGAAGAGAAAAGAGCCACTGAGAAAGAGAGGCAATAGAGAGAGACAGAAATAAGAGAGAGAGAGAGAGACGATGAGAGCAAGTGAGGGAGCGAACGAGAAAGAGCATATGCGGGAGTGGCGGAGAAAAAAAAAGGTGAGCAGCGACAGCAGACAGAATATCTGGTGAGGGGAGGTCAGGTTTTTGAAAGAAGAAGAAGAGAGGAATGGGAGACCAATGTGTGAGAGAGAGAGAGAGAGAGAGGATGAAAGAGAAATGAAGAGAGAGAGATAGAGAAATTGAAAAGAAAAGTTAAGAAAAAATTGGTTTTTATTTGATTAAATTTGGTATTTTTAAAATCAAGATTTAAAAAATGGCATACATCAAAATCAAATTTAAAAATTTGTTATTTAACTAATTATCAAACTATGAGATCTTTTTATCAAAATTTGAATTTTATTTGACACATGTGACATAATTAACTCTAAATAGTTGAGTTATATGGACTTTCCTACACATATAAGAAGTTCATCACATCTACTTATTTAATCGGACTTGTCAATTGGACTTGATCCACAGTCTTCGTTTACAAATTCACCAACCAGGTTCGGTTCACCAGTAATGGGTGAACCGCTTTTTCCAACAAATAATATTGTTAAGTGATTATGTGTCTTGCTTAACGTAACAAGTGTGTCTATGGCATGACAGGTGATAGAAAATATAACTTGTCATGAATCATGTTATATAACCGATTATATAACACTTGCCAATTGCCATATCAATGAGAGATGCCATTATATAATGAAAATTAACCGATTGATATAACTTTAGCAATGACTAAATATTACTTTTTTTTTTTGGAAAGAGACCCAACCCATTTATATACTGATTCAAGTAGGTTAATTCTCGATAAAAAGAGACATATATCACATATTAAAATATTAAGAAAAATGAATTAATATAACACTGAAGTTGAATGATAACAGAATCATCTATGTGGCCCTGTCTTAATTGTCGCCTGCATTTGTGAAGTTTTTTTTGCATAGCCCGTAAATGTTGAGTTGTTGATATTTCATCATCAAAAGCAATCTCTCGTCAATTGAACATTCAGACATTATTGTCAAAACTTTTTTTTACTATGTTTTACATACAAGTTATATTAGGAGAAAGAATGATTATACATTATTAGCGTTTACTATTATTTTTTTCCTTGAAAGTATATATTAGAGTTGGTCAATAACAATCTTAATCGCACTAATCATGCATAGCAACTTTGCAACCGTAAAAGGTCGTATTATAGGATTCTTGGGACGTATGCGTTGAAGTAATCATTTAAATATGTGGGAGACTTGATTTTTGGAAAGGCATTATAAAGGTCCTCTTCCTGCAATGATCATAGGAATGTGAAGTTTAGTAATTTGGATAAACTTTTTTTGTATATTTATTTCCTCATTTGATACCTTTAATGTGGATGACTTAAATAGGTGAATTAGTTTATGAATTGGAGTGTTCGTAGTATCCATGATTGGTTGCTAGTTCATGCATGATTACGTAGATCACATGTAAGAACTTTAGGACCATATGCACATATCCAGAAATCGACATTTTGGAAACTATTTCTTATATAAATAAAGAAATCTTTGATTGGAGAATCATAATTAACAACTTCTCAGAGAGAACATGCTTAATTATGATGACCATTTGGATTGCTAATCATTTCAACTCTCTCTTAAATTTTATTTCTATCTAATTAATGATCTCCCCCATCATTTGGATCTCATTTCGCCTGGACCTTTTAAGAGAAAGTTGGTTCAAATATATTTCCTAATTAGTTTTACCTATATATATTTTAGTTATTGATCAATTCAATTATCTACTTTATCTTTCGTTTGATTCATATGCTCTATTTCTAAAAAAAACAAATTCTACGAAAATTGCTTACCGACCTTTCATAAGTAAATTATTTCTTGAGAAATCGAAAAGATAAAAAGGCCATTTAACTCTGTCTTTTCTCTCAAACAAGCATTATAATATTTACCATTTCTAAGAAAATTGTATTTTTTTAGTGCACTTATTTACTATCAAACAAATGTTAAGTTTCTTTCAAGTGTTGGAGGTAGATGCATATACTTTGAGTCCCCCTAAATATGATGAAGTTTTAAATTAGGTAAACAAATTTTTGCCAAGGGTCTTATTTGACTCAAATTTGAATTAGTAAGATGTTGTAAAAAAAATTATTTGAATATGAGAAAATGAAAAAAAAACAAATATTTGTATCTTAAAGAAGAAGAAAAAGTTAAAGAAATGTGATATGATGATTAGTGTATCTTAGGAAACTGAAACCCTAAAGAAATGTAATGAAAGACAACAATAGACAAATTGAGGTGCTGTGGCGCCTATATAAACCACCAATATTCAATTCCCACAAACACACAAAAACTTACCTGTCTATACCTACCAAACCACACAATACATTCACACCTTCTTTTATTAATTTAGAAATTTACATTTCAGTTTGTTCATTCCAAGTACTTCTTATAAACATTGAGAAAATGAATCCATCACCGTCCAAGAGCAAAAGAAAGCAGCCAACACAAGAGAGCAGCGGCGGCGGCAGCGGCAACAGGTTCCTAGGTGTGAGAAGAAGGCCGTGGGGAAGATACGCGGCGGAGATAAGAGACCCTTCAACTAAAGAAAGGCATTGGCTTGGCACTTTCGACACTGCCGAAGAAGCTGCTTTGGCTTACGACAGAGCCTCCCGTTCCATGCGTGGAACTCGTGCTCGCACCAACTTTGTCTACTCCGACATGCCTACCGGTTCTTCCGTCACCTCCATTGTCTCCCCCGACGAGCAACAACAACAGCTTCCTCTACAACAATACCACCAACATGGTGGTCTCGACTTTAACGCCTCCTTCACTACTCATGATCATCACCAAGCTTCTTCTATGTTGATGAACCAGCCGGTCGAGAATTTCGGTTTTCATCAAGATTATGGGTTGGGTAACTTTTCGAACATGGGTGGTGGTGAATACTTGTGGGGTTGTTCCAGCTCGTATAGTAATGAACAACAACAGCAACAACAACAAGAAGAAGTAGTGCCACGTGTGGATGATCATGAGCTTCCGCCATTGCCAAGTTCGGAGGTTTCTTTTGGGTGCAATGAGTTCGAGTATACATCGGAGAGCACTGATTCGTATTTCGGGTTCGACTCGTCGGGGGAGTATGTGCATAGCCCTCTCTTCAGCACAATGCCTCCCGTTTCTGATAATATACCTGATGCTTTTGATTTGGGTTCCTCTGGTTCCTTCTTCTAGTTCCCTTTTTGGCTTCTTATCTTCACCATTTTATCAGTTTTTCTTTTCTTTTTCTTTTTCTTTGTATTACGTTTACTGTTTGTCATGACGAGTGTGAAATTGTGGACTTCCATATTATAAATATGAGGCTATATTGCTATATATATGTACAATTACTTAACTTTAATCACATGGTTCTTTTAATTTGTTGATGATATATTACAAAATTATATTACATTTTTAATACTTTTGATTACATAATCTAATCAAACTTTGAATGCATAATTATTATGGTCTACGAGCTAGTTTTTTTTTTACTATGGTCTACGAGCTCGTTATTTTTGAGAAGTAAGATTTTGTTCCCGAATATATAATATTACAAATTTGAATCCATTGAAAAGGAGTTTTTGTACTCTATAAGAAATGAAGCGGCCGTAACTAGTATGCCTTAAAATAGTTGTAAAAATAATAATTGAAAATGATATTGGGTTATACGTTAGTAAATTGGTTCGTTGATTATCTACTTTGATTATTGTTGATCTAGATTAATAAAAAGAAAGTAGCATAGTTCCTAATTTTAAGTATTAAATATAAAGGAAAAAATAAAGTTTGGTCTCTCCCTATATATATGTGCACGTGAGTCGTTTATTTTACGATTTCAAATAGTGTGGTACACAAATATAAAGCAAAAAAGATAGACTATCTTTCTGGATCAATATCTGTTGAGGATTGAAATTGAATCTACATAGCAATTAAGTTAGGATAGTTTTTTAAGATCAAATTTTCTTTGAATTTCTAAGATTGCAAAATATTATGCTTCATTCATCCTTAATTACACTACCACATACCGAACCTTATGCAGAAGTTAAGCGGTTTTGAAGCCGTTGCATTGTGAACATATAGCAGCGGTATTGCAACGGTTTCCACCGCTGCGCAAAAATATGCTTTATGCATGAATTAGAGAACCCTCAACCTCTTTTATTATCTCTCCCAGCTCCTCAGCTTCAACCTCTTCAATTGTTCTCTGTTCTTAGTTCTTCGAATTACATAATACTCACATCAATTTCAGTTCCTAACTTTAGTAATATTCACACGTTTTATGGTATTAGTATATTAACGATTTTCTGCCATGTTTGGTGCTATTGCTTCCACAAGCCGTGCTGATCTCTTCTCTAAGATTGTTATGGTCTCCCAGGTACAAAATTTTACCTTTGCTTGTTTGCTTCCACGTTTAAGTTGGAAGTTCACAATTGATAGGTGAGCAGTGATGGCGGCTGCAAGAAAGGGAAGTTCTCCTTTTAAAATACCAGTGTTTACCTGGCCAAAAACCTTAATGTCTCTTTCCATTCTTTCTTAAAGCCGTTGATTTGTGGCCTTTATTGAGTCGCACCATTGGCGATGCTCTGTTTGAATTAAAACAAAAATGATTGCTCACTTAACCGATGATTAGCTTTTCGCACTTAACTTTCTTTTGGGTATTAAATGTGGTTCAAATACATGTCGTAATCCCTACTTGCGTTTTTTTTATGGTTATAATTGTGAATAAACTCTATTGGTAAAGAATGTCAGGATGGTCATATGTCCTTTTAGATAACAAAAAATGTATGTTAACTATTGATTTTAACGATATTTATGGCACTTAGGTGGTTTCACAATCTGTGGCAATCAAGGAATCAAGAAGATTATCACATGATTTGACCTCTGCATAGAAGGAAGTATCTGATTTTGCTAAATTAGCAAGTTCTGTGGAAAGTGACAATGTAATGTGCACAACTGACCTGTTTCTAGTTCACTTTTTTAATTTAATCTCTTATATTTTGGCTCAAGTATTTGACATCTTATTTGCCCAGTTGTCTTTCTTTTCTAATTGCTTTTTTTTTTCTTTCTGTTATACCTTTTCTTGTCGTTGCTTGGGCTTTCATTTTCTGGTTTCTCATGAAAAGAGAAAAGAAGGAAGAAAGAACATAGAAAACCATGTTTTGTCTCTTATGATTTGCAGAAACAACAAAAGAAGAAATTGTAAGTAGATTGGTGGATGTTTGAGGATTCCAAAAATGAATCTGAGAAGAAAAAAGAAGAGTTCAATGAACAAGTATTTCTTAGTTTCTTATCAACAGGAGTTGCTTCGTGTCTTAAAGAAATAGAGGGAAGTGATGATTATTTCTTTTTTACATATTTTGATATGGTGGCTATTTCTGGCTTTCAGAGTATAGGGAAGTGGACTGGTGAAGTATTTTTGTGTAGTCTACTCAAATTTCAGCTTCATCGATTCGGTCATGCCTGGTGAGTACTTCTGTTCCTTCATCATCGGCTATTAAAAAATTGACAGCAGTCCTGTTTACAACAGTCTGCATGTATGCATTTTAAGGCATTAGTTTGTCACTTGAAATTTGACTGTCATAATTCTGATTACCATGCAGTCAAACAAGCCTGCAACTGGATTCTTCTCAAACCTAAGTCTACCCATTTCATTTGGGAGGACACACCATTCAAACGCCATGCTTCTGGTATATCCTACAAGGGTGAGAATTATTGTGCATAATTTTGACTGGAATAACAAAAGCCAAGATTTGTTGATGGAGGATTTCCCTTGAAAGGATGAAAAGATTTCAATAAAAGGATGTAGATTTTTTTTGGCAGGAAAAAAGAGAGTTGGGGGCTACTGGTAGTGGCGATACAATTGTTGGACGTGACAATGCAAGTAAATACTCCCCGCCGTGAAATGTCGGCTTACTCGGTAGTAGTTAAGGGAGCCTCACCACGACAACCGCTAAGAACCATCGTTTAACCAATAGGCCGCGGGAATATTCGGAGTCAGCCAAAGAGACAGGTGGATCTCGAACCTGAGTTGGTTGGCACGGGACATTACCCCTTCCTCTAGACCACCTCCCAGAATGCAAAGGATGTGGATTTGACAGTGACCTGTTGGATTATCTAAATACATTGAAGGTATAATCATATTTGATTTGTTATATGGGAGAAGGAATATATAGGGTCATTTTGCAGAAAGAATCTATAATTATATAAGTTTTTATCATTTTCTGCAGTAGCCTAAGTTCAGAGTTTAAAGATTGGAAGATAATTCCTTACATTGGAGTGTGCACTTACAAGAAAGGAGAAAGGTCAAGAGTTGCCTCCACAATATCATGTCATTCACAAGCTTACTCCTGGTGATAACCCTTATGTTAGAGCCAAGCATGCTCAGGTGGGTAACCAATCCTTGATACTTCTTTAATTGTCTGTACAATTATGTCTAATTATGTAATATCAAGTTTGTATTTATTCAGAGTATACGTATATATAATGTGATTTGGCAGTTTCTAGGTGACTCAGAGTCACCGTACTCAATTCTTAGAAAAAATGATTTTAAACCATTAGAGCTGCATACAATAATTTTAGCCATTGATTTCAAAATGGTTTCACTATAAATAAAACATGGTATTATGACCAATTACTTTCCCACCAAAAACATATTATACTGAATGCCCTTTTTCTCTCTCTTTCACTCTCGACACTCTCTCTCCCTGGCGTCTCTACTCTCCATTTTTCTCTCTCTTTCACTCTCTCGCCGGCGTCTCTACTCCCTCGACGACGATCGGCGTCGCCATCCTCCTCGTCCTCTGTTCGCAATGGCCGATCGACCGGCGACCAGGGTACCCCTGTATCCCCACCCCTCCGCCCCCAGCTTTGTATCACCGACCCTATCCTCTTCCAATATGACAACTGAGACGCCATCGATCTACCTCTCTTTTTGAATACCTCGAGAACCCGTCACTTACAGCTAGAGAGAACACCAAATCGAAAATAATAATCAATCGCTTCTACTTCTTTGTTTATTTCTCTATTGAAGTTTACATTTCTAGGGTTTCGTCTCATTAGAATAGAACAAATTTTTTGATTGACCTGTTTTTGTTGCTGATTAGCTTTTAGCAAGGATTTTTAGTAATTTTCTTAAAAGGATTTTTAGTCATGTTTGTGGTTTCTTAGGTGTTTGAATCTGTTGCCTAGCTTTGATTGGGTGTTTGGGGATTTTGTTGAACGATATAATCTATTGTGATGGCTGCTTTTAAGGAACTGTTACTGCCGTATTATGAGCATTCCAATGATCCGTGGTTTAAGCAGCGACTATGTAGCTCGTCTGAGGCTGAGCAATCTACTGTTATTAAGTTCAATCCAGTGCCTCCTTATTTGAATTGTGCGGATTTTGTGCCCCGCACTGTCTTGTAAAGCTTCGGACAAGAAGGACCAGGAAGATAATGAAGAGAGTGATGATAAAGAGTTGGCTGAAGCAGATGAAGATGAGTCTGACCTTGATTTAGCATAAAAAAAATGTTAGATGTTGTAACTTGTAAGGGCTATTTCTGAAAAATGCTCTGATGATACAATGGATAAAGTAGACATCCTATTAGTATTGACCGAGGTTGCATTGGAGAGAGGTTTGTTTTTATATTTTAGTTCAAATCTTAAAAATTTGTCAATGTGGCTTGCTTTTGCTCATTAAATATGTTAAATATGTTTGTCATATTTCTCTGACATGACTTTAACAATACACAAATTGACTAAACCCCAAATCCAGATTCTGTTCAGGTTTGCACTTTTTGCTTTTTCTATTTCTTTAAATTCATATTCAAAACTTACTTCTGTGTTTAGTTTCTTATGTACTATTTCCTATCATCTCAGCTACAATGAAAGCACCCAACTTATCCCTATGAATTGAGGTTAATGTTATTGTATATATGTATTGTTTGGAAAATGATATTAAGTTTAGAAAACTCACACTCCCAACACTATATGCTCAGCCAGATTTTACTTTAAAACTCTGATTTCCTTTTTATTTTCTTGTTGAATTTTTGTTGGTTGAATTACAGGCAAATATAGACTTCAATGAGAAAGACATGTATAAGCATTATTTCAGGAACTACTGGGAAATGGTCAAGGCAAAAGAAAGGTTGACATTGCAGCAAGTTTGAATTCTGGTTTTGTCTGTATTCCTTCGTGTGTTGGAGTTCTGTTCTAGTTTGGATACATTGAGCTTAAGGAATGTTGTTGCTATATGTTTGTATGATGATCATGAAGTTTTTTTAACCACATATGGAGTTTCTTTGACAGGGTAAATCAGTAGAGGTTCGACAAGCTGCTGGTCTACTGCTGAAAAACAACGTTAAAACTGCTTATAGAAACATGTCTCCTGCATATCGGCAATACATAAAGTCGGAGTTGTTGCCTTGTCTTGTATTGGCGGATAGACATATAATGTCTATTATGTTATAACTCTCATTGCAAATATAACACAAACAATTTAACACAATTTCTCAAATGATATTAGAATAAGAAAATTAATAAACATCGCAAAAATAATATTAAACCCAAAAGATTAACATTAAAGAAATGCTTCAAGAGTTAATTTCTTCAAAGAGTTTAGTTGTCCAACAAAATAAATGAAAACAAAGCAATCACAATGATCAAATCCATCAAAAGAAATAAGAACTAGAAGGGATAAAAAATAACTCTTTGTTGTCGCTTGAAGTCTTCCCCTCGCCTTTGAGACTTCTCCCTTGCTCTTCTTCAAGTGACTAGAAATGATGTTGTATTGTGTTGTATGTAATATTTTTATGCATTTCCTTTCAAGGGCGGGGTTTTTATAGCCTTGCCATAGTGTGACCTTTTAAATTGCCCCATGAATGAGCTTTAATGCATTTTAGGTCGGTTACAAATGAGTCATCTTTCAGTTTCTGCAAGAAAAAAAAGTCATTGCCAGCTACCCATTTTGTCTCAATCGTGACAAATGTCTCAGTTGAGACACTCCATTAAGCCTTCCTTTTGTCACTATCGAGAAATGTCTCGACCGTCTCGGTCGAGAAATATGTTTTGCACATCAAATGTTGCCTTAAATGTCGTTCCAAATTACATTCAACACATAAGTAACCATCAAACCCACTTCTTGACCAATAAAAACAACAATTAAGAAACACAATTAAATATACTAATAATTGATTGTAACTTAAAAACACTAATTCATTCATAAAGTAACTCCTACACACCACTAGCCCACACATTAACACAATTTAAACATCACAAAAATCAGTCCAAATTCACAATTATCAACCACACCACAAATGCAAAAATTTTCAGTTCCTTTTCTTCACTCAAAATCCAAAATATTTTTGAAAATTTGGATGTTGGTTCTGGAACCAATAATTCCAATGCGACCGAAACAAGCTCATCATCTGATTCTCAATTTTCCTCCTTTTTGATAGAAGTGACACAACCAATAATTCACGATGCGGATGAAGAAAATGCGGATAAAAGTGTTTCATGGAAGACGACCGAAGACTTGCATGATCGTGGCTAACCATTCCAACTGACAATACTATTGGTAATAGCCAAACGGAAAAAAAAAATATTTTGGAAACGAGTCACTGAATATTTCAATGCACATCGAGGAGATTTTCCTGCTAGAGAAGTGGAGTCTGTTAAGCAACATTGGCATTGGTTGTTACCACTTGTTAATGAATTCAACCAAATTTACAAGAAATTGAAGAGCAAACATCATAGTGGCTGGAGCGATGACCAGCTGAAGGAGCGTGCTTGTGAATTATATTTTCAAAGTCAGAAAAAAAAACATTTCACTCGTGAGCACAATCATCAAAAAGAACAAAGAATAATGAAAGCGGTGCCTATACGAATTCGTCAAATGCATATACAAATGTGGAGACAGATGATAATGATGATGAAGTTTGTCCAATGAGTCAAAATGCATCAAAATCAAAGGCGAAAACAAAGAGAAAAGCAAAAGCAAAAGCAAAGAAGACTCATTCAAGTGATTAGCCCCTTTCAGATGATGTCATGGACAAATGGACATTAAAGAAAGATGAATCAATGGCCATGATAGATCAATTAAGGTCAGATTGGCTCAAGCAAGTAGAATTGCAAGAATACGAAATAATCATGAAAGACACCAACAATATGAGTGCAATGCAATTTGTCATTCATGATAAGATGTGCACAAAGATTAGAGCGAAATAGGGCGTTGAATATAATTTTTACTTGGGTGACTCACAAAAAAATTGAGTATGGTGACTCAAAAGAGACTAAAGTAATGAAGACCGTTACATATGACAAGAAAGAAATACTAGCTTTTGATTCAAAATTTTGTTATAATGAGATTAAGTGTACTATATTCATTCTCTTTAAAAAATTATATCAACCTTTTCAAAAAATGGCATATATAAAAATATAAGTAATATATATTTTTTAAATGACAAAAATTAAAATGACAAAAAATAATAATCACATGTCATTTTTATTTAATTTTATGTGAGTTTGCTTATATGTCTTTTTCACTCTTTAAAATAATATAACATGTAATTTAAATAACATAATTAGTCTTATCAATAACAAATTATTAAATGACACAAAATTTAAAAAATGTGTCATTTTGACCTTTATTTTTGTGACTTTAATTCACTTTTGTGTAATTTTGTCATATGTTATTTGAACATTTCAAAATAACATAACGTGTAATAACATAATTTCTATTATGAATAACAAATTCTTAAAATAACAAAAAATTAACAAATGTGTCACTTTAACTTCTATTTGTGTGGCTTTTTTGTTTGTCATTTTAACTTCTCAAAATAATAGAAAGCGTAAAATAAATAACAATATTTATGTTAAGAATAACAAATTATTAAAATGACAACAAATTGACATATATGTCATTTTAACCTCTATTTATGTGGTTTTAGCTTACTTTTGTGTAACTTTTTATTTTTCATTTTAACTTTTCAAAATAATAGAACTCATAATAAAAATAATATAATTTTTTAAACAATAATGAATTCTTAAAATAACAAAAAATTGATAAATGTGTCATTTAACATCTATTTCTTTGATTTTAGTTGACTTTTGTGTACCTTTTTCATTTGTTATTTTATCTTTTCAAAATAATAGAACGCATAATATAAATAACATAATTTGTATTAAGAATAACAAATTCTTAAAATGACAAAAATTTGACAAATGTGTCATTTTGACCTCTATTTGTGTGATTTGTATTCACTTTTGTGTAACTTTTTTATTTGTTATTTTAACTTCTCAAAATAATGGAACTCGTAATATAAATCACATAATTTGTGTTATGAATAACAAATTCTTAAAATGATAAAAAAAATTGACCAATGCGTCATTTTAACCTCTATTTCTGTGATTTTAGTTTACTTTTGTATAATTTTTTCATTTGTCATTTCAACTTCTCAAAATAACAGAACGCGTAATATAAATCACATAATTTGTGTTATAAATAATAAATTCTTAAAATGACAAAAAATTGACAAATATGTCATTTTAACCTCTATTTCTATGATTTTAGTTTACTTTTGTATAACTTTTTCATTTGTCATTTTAATTTTTCAAAATAACAGAAAGCATAATATGAATAACATAATTTTTTTTATGAATAAAAAATTTTTTAAGCGACAAAAAACTGTCAAATGTGTTATGAATAAGAAATTCTTAAAAACTTACCTGCAATTAGCGAAATTTGATAAACATATTTACAACATATTTAACTGAATAATTAACAAAATTTGATTAATAAACTAATTAAGAATTTATCATAGTCTTTATTAATGGTTTAAAATAATCCATCACTGGTTTGATCAACAAAAAAATTATACTCAACAATGTATTTTCATAATTTTAATTACTTTCTTGAGTCAAAATTCATAACTAATTAAGCTCAATAATTTCTTCTTAAAATTTATTTTTTTTTGTCTAGCGTATACATAAAATTTATTTTGTCTAGAACCTATTTCAAATATAATCCTGAAAATAATGACAAGTTGATTTTTTCTTAATTAATTATTAAAATCAAATTCTAATAAAAAAAATAAAAACTCTAAGTCATAAATTAGATAAAGCACTAAATGTTACACAAGTCAACGATGATAAAATTGTAAATCATCATTTATTTGGTTTAGTTACAAGAAAAATCTGTAATATGGTTACGCCAAATTTTGTTCTGCTTTTCTACCACTATTATAATATGATTACGCCAAATTTATAGCCCTCATGAGAACAATCTTATTTATTATTTGAACAACTGTGTACTTGCGGCTCAACGGTGATAGAAGGATATGAGAAATTTAGAAAAAAAAATAGTATGGTGGGGTTTGAGAATTTTGTGAGTTTGACAAATTGTTTGAATTTTTGAGAAAATAAATTTGCAGAATTAGGATCAATTTTTTGTAATAGAAATTTGGAGGTGAATTGAGTTGTTTAAGAAATTGAGAAAGAAATTTGGTGATGAAATATAAAAAAAATTATCAAACTTTCATTCATTTATAGAGCTAATAAGTAAAAACAAATATATTGCCGTTGGAAATAGAAAAGAAGAAAAAAAATAAAAAATTGGTGCTTTGTAGGTAGCAACTACGGATGGCAATAGGTAAGGTATACCAATATCTTTATCCGTATCAGTAGTTTATGTTATATACTCATATCCTACCCGTACCTATGATGGTGATAAAAATTATTGTTTGTACCCTACCAACAGGGTATTTGTTTACCTGTAGAGTACCCATTTACCCGTGGTTTAAATTTAATTAATTAATTTAACAAATAATATACCATCAATTTAGAACAATAGATTAGAAAAATATCCGAGATAATATGAAATATTATATTCACACAACATAATATAAAAGTTATAATATATAACTAAATGTAGTTAATGAAATAGTAATGTGACAAGTTATCACTTGAAATTTCTAAATTGCATTTTCACGGACTTGTCTAAAACTTGTTTAGGTTTTGTCTAAACTCTATTTATATTTCATAATTTTTTAAAACTTCTTTATAACTTGTTTATACGTTGTTTATACATTATTTATATGTTGTTTATATATTATCTATATATTATATATATGTTGTTTATATGTATTATATATATTTATATGTTGTATATATGGTATGTACAAGTTACAAACATAGCATAAACAAGTTATAGAATTAATACTTGTATGTTATGCATCTCTGTAAAAGATATAAAAGTTACAAATATAGAATAAATAAGTCATAAACATAATATGTACAAGTTACAAATATAATATAAATAAGTTGTAATACTAATACTTGTATATTCTGCATCTTTGTAAAAGATATACAAGTTAGAAACATAACATAAATAAATCATAAACATAACATAAACATAGTATATATAAGATACAAACATAAAATAAACAAGTTGTAATACTAATACTTGTATGTTCTGCATTTTTATAAAAGATATAAAAGTTAGAAACATAACATAAACAAATCATAAG
>CAODLS011869014.1:0-13973 GCA_948243855.1 Flueggea neowawraea
TGGTGGCGTGTTAAATTCTGAGTTATGCATATAAATGTTATAATGTTTTTTCATCATGAGTTGTTTAGCTACTTAAATATGTTTACTCATTTATATGTGAATTACCTCCTTTTCAGGAAAGGTGGATAGAGGTTGCATCAAGGTCTACTTTTGAAAAGTTGGATGACATTACAATAAAGACTTTTAAAAAGAGTTTTTATTGAAGACTCGAATTATTTAATTTCAGCCTCAGTTACTTAATTTTAGAGGATAATTATTTAATTTTAACTTTAAAAGTTACTTAATTGTAGATGTCGTTACTTAATTTGGTAATTGATTAATTAATTTTGATCAGTTACTAGTTTAAAAGTTATATGTTGATGTTTTGTTGTTCAATAGAGGTCTATGTTTTAGTATCTAATGTGGCATTTGCCTATTCTTTTCGAAAAATAAAAATAAAAAAGAGATACAATTTTTATCCTTTTTGTTGGATCAAAATTCAAACATGGTGTTGGTCTATATTTTAGAGTGAATTGGTATATTACTTATATTATTAATTTATGTAATTCTAACTTTTAGATACAATTTTTATCCTTTTTGTTGGATCAAAATTCAAATATGTATATTTATATTATTTTTTTCACTATGTAATTTATTTTATCTATCAATGTACATTTACTATCTAATAAAATGGAACACCACAAATGTAGTGATTAAGTAATCATAACTAGATTAAAAGGTTGAGTAATAGAATATGATTGCATTAGTCAAACCAAGATTTTAAGTCATCAATCCTCTTATGCGACCCCTAGAGGATAGCCGAGTGGTGAGGGTATATTGTCTTTAGTGTGAGGTTGTGGGTTCGAATCCGTTCGGCCTTACTCTCATAATGTTGAGTTGATCAGGCTTTTACCGCTCATCATCGATGAGGTGCTATGGTGAACTAGTGCACAGGCCCAAGTCCGCTGCCAGTGTCAGTTATGGCTTTCGAGAACATTCCGTAGCCGGAAGGTTTATTCGCCGGCATAATCACACTTAACAGAGGTATACTACCTACTGGTCGTCTCCTACTCTCTTTTTTTAGATTAAAAAAATCCTCTTATGCGGATCTTTATCACGAGAAGTGATTTAGATGGCATCGTGTTGGCAATAACTCTACAGACCACTGAGCAAGCGCAAGCTTGGCATTCTATAACGCCATGCCATCTTACAAATGTACAGATCGAATCCTTAAAATTCTCAAAATTTCTTTCATGGGTTTAGGGAAGTTGACTTTATTAACGTATTGACACATACAACCATCAAGTTTGCTTTTCCTCCTTTTTATTGTTTCTTCAGTTCATTTGATTAGCTTAAATCAACTCTAACAGCTACAGCAATCCACAGCATTATGAGAATTGTTGTACTAAAAGGATGACCAACCCAAAAGTTGACATCCCTGTTCAATTGGAGCAGCTTTTGCTTCGCTTTTCATTGAACTTAATTGTATCATGATCTCTAGTGGCGAAGGTGGGGTACATCTGAGAACTCTTACTACCCTCCACTGTCAATTTATCTCCGCTTGTGGGATTGAAGTTTCGTCACCCGTTGTCGTACGTTTGGCAATAACACCGACATCACTTCTTTTGAATTCTGACTCCGCCATTAATGATTTCGATTAAAAAATGATTATAAAGATTAGGTGATTGATGATACTTTCAATCATTGTAAATTCTGTTTGTGATCCACAAACTTTATCTGCCTAACTATGCTCACAATCCAACCAAAAAAGCTCGACCACGTGTAAATGTACACTTGTTCATCTCATAACTCGAGTAATGAAAAGTATATATATTTAAAAATGCTATATTTTCATCATATCATGTCCCTTAAAACGTCCTCTTTTTCTTTTAAAACATATAATAATCGTCATTATACACACGTAGTCTAGTTTGCTTTAGTTGTTTCCTTTTTAAAATTTTTGCTGTCAATTTTAAATGATACATGTTAATGTTGCAGGTTGATAGCTTTTGACTTCTTAAAGTTCATGATAAAATTATCTTTTAATATCTGAAATGGCTAAGCAGTTTACGGATCTAATGACACAATAATAAAAAAATAATTTCTATTGTTTGGATGGTATTACAAAAATACGATAAAAAGTGTTTTTTAATATTTAGATAACAACAAATTAATAAAAAAATTACCATTAGCATGTGTAAATATTTAGTTGGATGGTTTAGGAGGTGGGTGTTGGTTAATATGGTGTTCCAGTGATATAGAGTGGCAATGAACTTTAATAGTGAGGCACTATAAGGATCTGAAGAAGATGGCCTATTCCTTTCGGGTTGTCTAATCAAAATCTTTTGGAAACCTAGAATTTTTGTGAGTATGAAGCCCTGTAATGTGATATTCAACAAGAAGAAAAGAAACAGGGAGGCATCGATAAATTATATTTTGTTGTTTGATTTCAGAAACATTTGTAATTGTGAATTTGTTTGAGTGTTGGTGGATTTGAAGTTGAAAGTGTGTAGAGGAGGATCAGTGAAGAAGATGCTGGTTAGAGAAGTGAAAGGGAGTGGCGCGAGTAAGGGAGCAACAACGGCGGCTAGGAAACATTAAATTTTCAATTTGTTCTTATTGTGTCGTGTTGTACTCTATATATACTCGGTTATATTAGTTAAAAGAGTTTCATTTTTGTTGTGACTCTTGTTGTACTCATATTGTTCTCTACATGTACTCGATTATACTAGTTAAAAGCCTTCATTAACATTAATTTGTACTCAGGTTGTACTCTACATGTACTCGGTCTTTGCTGGTCAACAAAGTCTTCATAACACTATCTATACTCGAGTTGTACTCCACATGTACTTGGTTTTTAATGTCAACAAACCTTTCATAACACTACTTTGTACTCTGGTTGTACTTCACATGTACTCTAATTGTATTCTGTACTCGGGTTGTACCCTTTCTCATTGGTTTAAATAGTTTGGTCAAAACGCGATCAACATGATGTCAAACTGTTGTATTTTTTAATATTTTATTCTATATTTTCATTTTTGCTAAGTTTTTCAATTAGTGTTGTATTATAAAAATTATTTTTTATTTTATTGCTCATTTTTGTACATCACCCAATTTTATATCATAATGATAAATATAATAGTTACTATATTCTGATATATATAACGCTCTCCACAAAATGAGCATATGGATCAAAGTAAAAAACTCATCTTATATTATTATTATTATTATTATTATTATATTCATGATCCTTACTTGAACCAAATTAATATAAAATAGTATCAACTAAAATAAGTAATTAAACTACAAAGCTTGAAAAAAACCAAAATCGAATTGCCAAAACTCAAAGAATATCAAAATCGACATAAATGTCTAGAGAGGAGATTGTTTTTATTTATTCATTTTACTCACTCATTGGATACGTATATAAGAGTGACATGCATTTATAGACTCTTATAGATAAACATCAAGTACTTATTCTAATAATTGTTGAGTGTGATTATATATATTTATGATAAATACTCTTTCATTTTCACAAAGAATACTTTTTAAAATTATAGCACACATATTAAGAAAATAATCAGAGTATATTAATTATAATACTTATTGACTATATTATCTCTATTAATGACTCCTCCAAAATATAAATTATTTGTTATAAGTTATTAATTATAAGATTCTATCCGAAAAATTATGTTCAATTTTTTTTAATTTTATAAAATATCATTTATTTTGATAAAAAATTTAAAAAATATTATTTATAAAAAAGAGGAAGTACAATATTTATCATATTCTGATATATATTTCTAACAGACTGAATGATTGAATGACATTAAAAATATGTTTATTGTGGATTGTGGGAAGCAAAATTGTGTAAAGTAAGAGGAGGATAATTCTCAAAACGCTAATTTGAAGAAAAAATTTTGATTAAGTTAAGCCACTTGTTGTAAACAAAGTGGCTGCGTCATATCTTCCAACACTTAGCAAATTATTTAGCCTCCAATTTAAAGACAATATATAGCCATCCCACCAATAGACTCAAATCATTATGATCGATTCTCCCATTTTAATTTGCCCCAAATCTTCCTTTTTAGTGTAAGAATCTTCATTATTCTGATTCTTTGTTTCATGCCGATTATGCTTATCCCATATTTCTTCTTTTGTATTTCATTTTGGCGAACTTCAGGATCAGATTCGACAACAGATAATTCTGATGCATTGCAGTCTCGAAAAACTGAGTCAGAGTCATTTCAAATCTCTGTGAATGAGGTTTCAATCACTGAATTAGGTCCCCGTTTGTAAAATTCTGTCCATTGATGAAAGTATTTTACGTTTGGATGAAAGTTATAATTTTGGAAACAGTTGCATACACTACTTGCCTTTTTCGCTTCTGATCGGCAAGTTTTTGATATCTGATTAATCCAGATTCGATCTTTATAGTTAGAATTTAAATTTTAAGATATTTAGTTAAATTTTAGCCTCTACTATTCTATTATACCTTATAGTTCTGGCTTCATAATAGTTATAAATCCTTAATTATGACCTACCGAATAATTGCAATTTAAGAAAATTTTAAAAATTTGGATTATGATTCAATTTTAGTTATCATAGAAATAAAATTGAATCAGAATTTTGAAAAGACGATTTGATAAAAATCGATCCAATTTTAGTAAATACGCTAAAAACTGTAATGAAGCCACTTTTTTCGTTTTTCTGTTGTAATGACTTTTTTATTTTTATTAATAATTAAGGATATATTTCATTAATTATAATACTAATTGATATATTTCGTTATCACATGTGCATTTTTACCACATGATTTGTTTTGCCTCCAGATTATCATGCCACATCAGCAAAAGTGTCGCACTAATACGTTACGATATTAGTTAACGACAAAACCTATTGATACATTAACGTGAACAAAAAATGTTTTTTTTTTGGATTTTTATGTTTAGTATAGTTTAGAAAAATCAATAAATATAAAATACTCATTTTCGGTTAACAGAAATTATTGAAGTGAGGAAAACTTTTTTTCCAGACTTTGCTCCTTTTTTATTCCAAACCTGCTCAAAATATTTTTAAGACAATATAAATTTTTTTTAGTACATTTTTTTTTTATAAAACAGCCGACCTATTTCGAAAATTTATATTTTTAAAAATTCGTTTTCTATGAGGAAAATATTTTCCGGGAACACACATGGAGGCTAGAGCATTGTGGGGCAACCAAATGGGCCCCTCTAGTTGAAACTCCTTTTTCTTTAAGTTGGAAATTTCTTTTTGTGTTCTGAAATTAGTAGAAACTTCTTGTTGACGAGATGTAGATGAGGAAATAATTAACTAATAGACCGTTAAATTCCGTGGTCTCAAGTAATAATATTCATTTTAATTCAGAATTATAAATTATTCAATCCGTCCCATTTTTTCACTATAATAAAATCATTTCTTATTCTAAAAGAGTCATAATTATCTAATACTCCTATTTATTTAATCTATTTATTATTAAATTTTATTAATGTAACTAAATTATCTTCTAATGATATTGATTTATAATGAACGAAAATTTTAGATGTTTAAATTTTTAAATTTTTTATTAAATTAAACACTATTTTTAATAAATTTATTAATTTAAAACGAGAATAAAATATTGATTTCGTTAATTCAGGGGAAGTACCATTGAATATTGAGGCTAATCTTTACCATGACCTCATCCGTAATAGTAATACTGTGGGTACGCACAATATTGCGTGCTTTATCTTGATAAAAAAATATTTCTCTTTTTTTATTAATTAAATGATAAAATTACAATTTTATCCCTATAATTAATATTCTCCTTATCTCATAATATAACATATTTTTCATTTTAAATATCTCAAAATATAAAAACACTTTTTTTTATTACATTTGTTATAATTAACAAAGTTACAACATTATTCTAATTGAATATTTTTTAAAGTACTTCATTAATTATTAACACATCCAATCAAAGAGTATAAATAAAAAAAATTATGAAATTAAATGAGTTTAATTTTTTTTCAAGAGATAGGGGTGAACAAAATTTAAATCAATTATTTTATTTTTTATCTCCACCAAAATTCGAATATGAAACATTCATTTATAAATATTAGACGATTATTGTCAAATTCAGCCCTTTGGGGCAAATGATAAAGTATCCGAATGAGTTTAATTATTAATATTATTATTTCTTAATTCTCATGAAAAATTATTAGTGTCTATTATAGTGAGGACGAAAGAGTAGTCACTATTAATACTGATACAAATTTCACTAATATTAGTCAAATAGTATATTAAAAAATATATAAAATTAAATATATTTAACTAACAAAATCCATATTTCTTAATTTTTATGCGAAAATCTGTGTGTTTCTTTCATAACCGACATATATAATTAATGCCTTAAAAGTAACAACAATGTTACTCTTCTTTGGATAAGTACTAAGTACTAACAATATTTTCTTGAGTAGTTTTCGAGTTATATTTGGTAATGTTCTGTAAAAAGATTGGCACTCCACTCATTCACTGAATTTATTCATGTAATAGTAATTTTTGTCTTGAAAAAACAATGAATACACGAATGTAGTTTGAGAAAATGTCAATAACCCTTTTTGCAAAGCCTTTCATTTTTATATTATATTAAAAAGACAAAAAAATATTTTAATAAAAAATTAGACGTTTTAATAAAAATATATCAGATTATCAGGAATAACTGAATTAATAATTAAATTATTTACTTTTGCTAGTATTTTTTCACTTATGTATTCTCCATGTTGGCATGCAAGTAAAAGATAGATTTATTTTTAATCCAAAATCCAAAATTATATTAAATAAGCAAAAACAAATGTGCAGAAAATTCACAAAGTTGACATCAAGCCTTAAAGACACACAAAATTATTTATATAATAATTACTTGCCGACTGAAATTTTGTTATGGTAAAGCTTATCTATGTTGTGTCTTAATTAGTTCTCCCTATATATAACACTCAAACCAAGCCAAAGTACCTAAACTTTGTTTGCTTACAATAATGGCGGCTTCCTCTTTACCACCCGCTCACTCCATCAACCTTCACTTCTCCAGGCACGAGCAACTTACTGTCTTCAAGTACCCTAAAATTAGATCCCAAAGCTTTGATGAAGATGGTATTTATATTTATTATGTAATTTTCCTTTTTTTTATAGTTTATTATGTTTTTTGTTTATCCTTAAATAAGAAAATTATAGTTGTTTTTGATGATATTTGAAACCAAAATCTCTAACATACAAGTTTTTGTTCGCTTATCAATTAGATTACTTGTAATGGTTACATATCGATGCTATTAATAGTGTTATTGGCTTTATTTTTATCAACTTTATTATGCATTGATTTATCAAAAAGAAAAAACTTTATTATGCACTGATTTTTTTTATTGGCATGCAGGAACATCTGCGAACATAGTTGATGGAAACCTTGGAGTTCTAAGGGAGAGAATAGTAGAAGTGAGGATGAAGGAGAGGTTTGAATCATGTTGTAGACTCGGACATGGATGGAATTATCAACCTGGTTATGATTACAAACGTAAGAGAAGTGTTTTGATGTCTGAATCTTTAGAGCTTATTGGTTTTGTCGGCGGTGCACTTGGCCTTGTCTTTGTTTGTGGTTCTCTTTCCATCTTCCTAGTTTCTCTCCTTGTTCATATGAGCGAATTGATGAACCTCTATTAGGCTAACAAAATATTCTTTTCTTTCTTTTCAATAAATTATGGGTCGTTTAATTCGAAAGTTCAAAAAATCGAAATCAGAATGGGAATTGATTAATCTTTTCTAATTCTCTTGACAAAAAAAAAATCTTCTAATTCTCTTGACAAAAAAAAAATCTCTTCTTCATGACCCTTTCTTTAATAATTGTCTTTTGACTTGAACATATTTATGGTCTAACAAGGTTCAAAATGTATAGTTCTACTGATTTTTTTTGTCATTTACAACATTTTTATCGGTCTCTCAAATTTGTTTTAGTGTTATCTGCAAAAAAGTACAATATTTTGCAACCGAAAGGGGAAGTCTTTGCGGCGGTACAGAGAAAACAACAGATAGTTATGAAAGAGGAGGCAATATAAAGACATGATAAATAGACGTCACATAATCAAATATTCAATGCCACCATATTTGAATGTTTTGTCAATTCGTGTAGTCAGTTTATAGCATATAGAAGAAAAATTCAGTCTCAGGTTTGGTTTATTAACATCTTATTAGAAATCGATTTAGTGCTGGTAAAGTGATTGATCTCTGAAGTTTAGGATGAGCTTATTAAAAGGTGTAGTTATTTATGACTGATCGTAAAAATAAATTGTATAATAAAAAACAGAGGATGGAGTAGCTTAGTGGTTACGTCCTACGTCCCTAGACTTAGAGGTGTTGAAATCGAACAATGTGGGATGAATTTTTTTTATAGGTAAAAGGGAGTTGAGGTTGACTAGTAGTAGTATATCTCTGTTGGACGTGACTATACAGACATTATTTTTCCGTTGCGGAATGTTCTCAAGAGTTATAGCTGATACCGGCAGCGGATTTGAGTCCATGCACTAGTATGATTACCGCAACACCTCAACGAGGCTAACAGCAAGGGTTTGATCAACCCAGCCTATGCAAGACGAAATTCGTGAAACATCGCTCCCTCACGAATTCGAACTCACGCCAAACTGGGGATAACATATCTCTTCACCACTGTGTTACCCTCGAAGGGTGTGGAATGAAATTTTTAGATTAAGATATTTATTTAAAAAAATGTAACGGGATTAACAAAATTCAAATTAATTATTTTATTTTTTAATTTTATTAAGATATGAACATAGAATATTTATCTATAAATATCTATAAATATTAAATAATTACTGTTAGATCCAATCTCTTATAATATTAAATTAAGATACCTAAAATAGACAAATTTTAGTAGAAAAAGGGCAAAATTAGCATTTTTTTAGTACAATATACTTAAATAATGAATATTCAATTTTAATATTTAAAAAATACAGATGTAAAGACAAAATTGCTGCAAGGCACATGTATCTTTTGTTGTTTCCAGAACGAGCTGGAATAAATTGTAAAATATAAAGTTGTTGGAAATGTAGAAAATGAAATAGGCCTAACCATGAAGGGGATGGAGGACACATCACGAGTTAGGTGCCAGAGAGAACACAGAGCCAATCCTTTTGAGACACTAAAGAGGATTACAAACATTGACAAAATCTGGAAATTCGTATTCACCATATGAACAACTGTTAAGGTGATTAAGTAGCCACAGTTGTTGGCTAGAACCTCTTATTTTTGATAAACAAATTTCGCTTAAAACTAATATGTTTATTGCTGAATCAATAATTTATTGCTAGTAAAGAGTGCATTAGTTGACATATGTTATAAACTAACAACTTTAAATTTATGATTTTTATTTATTAAAATAAAGAAAATGAAATATTGAGATAAGAAAATAGTGATAAATTGAAGATGTCAACTGTGTTTAGAAAAAATAATTTGCAAACTGTAAATTCAGCTAAATTGAGGATATGATATACGAACTTTAATTAGATCATAAAAAGAGAGTGATCGGTGTCAAACTAACAAATTAATTTCTATTTAAAAATAATAATTTTATAAATAGCGGTGAATATAGTCAAATCCATAGAGATTGATAAAAATTATTTATTTGTAAGAAAAATAACAGAATAAAAAAGATGATGTATAAAATGAAGATTAAATACCAAAATAGATAAAACAATAAATTAAAGTAAAGAGAATTGTAATACAGTCAAAAGAAAATCAATAATAATAAAGCTTAGTTAATGTACTTCTCAGATTTATCCTTTCAGTTGACCACATACACAAAAAATAAATATCAATCATTCGAATAGACAAATTTATAGTTAACGATGATGTACTCAATTAACTAATCTCTTCTTACCTGATCGATAGCTCTGGGACGCCCTGCAGACTATTTTTCTAACCACTAGACAACCCCCGAGATGTCATGACAATATTTAATCTATAACAACAGTAAACTAAAGAGACTCTTATCCTAGTCAGTGAAGTCGAAAACGTCGTAATTCATTTAAATCAGATTAGTCAGTTCCATAACAATGAACAATGCCCAACCACGTAAATTCACGTTATTCGTTACCTAGATTTGGACTAATGTGACGCACTATCAATCCTAAATAACAATTTATTATTTCGATCAATCAATCAAAATAATAGTAAAGGAACTAAGATACAAAAACTGAATAAATATTTGAAATACTAAATAATATATAAAAATATAAGTTTCACAACATATTAGGATCGAACATTGGAAATAACTCAACTAGATAATTGTTTAGCAACTCAAACCAAGAAAAAATATGAAAGAAAATAGTTGTGGAGTATGTTGCCCCCTTACAGTAATGAAAATACTACTGAATAATGAGTTTAAGAGAACATTTATATATAATTTCTCTCAAAACCTAATCCTAATAGAATTTTTAAAATAATGATAATAATAAAATTATATTGTTTTAGCAGAAAGTAATGATAAAAAACCTTCAAAACACGTCCAAAACATGGCTCATAAGAGTAGAATACGACTTAATGCACAGCGGTCAAACTGGTCAACGCGACTACTTCAGATTGATCATGCAGAAATACAGTTTTTACCTGAAATGCACATAAACAGTTATAAATCTTCATATTTCACCAATATTCCATTTAGAATACTAAAAAACATAAAAACATAAAAATACATGAATAATAATAATAATTTATAATACAAAATAAATATAAAATACAACATAAAATATATCTAAAATACATCCTATAATAGAGGTGGAACCATACATTTTTCTTCATGGAACTATAAGTCAACAAATTTAAAGATTATTTGTAACAATTTATACAGTGTGAGTGGACCTGATGGCAAGGTAATCCAAATGCCTTGCTATTGTGGAGCAACCGATTGTAGAAAGAGATTGTTTTAGATTGTCTTCGCGATAGACAATACAAATGTTGTTGTTCTTCTGACGTGCAATTCCTCTTATTTGTTGTAATACATGGTATGCCTCGGAATTTCTAAATTTGAAACTTTAGGGTATACCAGATATTTTGCTACTGTTTTGCTTTTGTTCATTCTGAAATGGAGGGATACGACATAGAAACCTTGATTACATTTGGTCTGTTAGGTCTTGAATTTGCCATAGATCACAAAAGATGTACAACGATATCGTGCGAACAAGTTATTAGAACTGACAAGTCCTAGTTTATATTGTATGAATCAAAAGTGTTCTTCATAGAGCTGAGTGTTTTGACTCCAATGGTAACAGATCTGGGTTCTTGTAGGCTCTCTGGGCTCGTATTTATGTTATGAGTATAAAGGTTTCGGCTTTTTTTGTTCTGGGTTACTTAAAGATTTGAGCTTTTGATGTTTTTCACATTCGGAGTTCCTTTTTGGAGTGAGTAATTGAAGTTCGGGTTTTGTAATGTTGAACTAGTTTGAATTAACTTCTTATTGGAATGTTGTACATCTGAGTAAAACTTGGTAGCTTTACGAGTGTTGTGGCTTATGAAGTGATGAGCTGCTACCATACGGAGTCATTTGAGTTTGAAGTTGTTCTGGTTCATGTTGGTCTTTTGCAGATCTAGATTGTTCCTTTCTCTGTGCATGCTATAGAACCACTTATTCAGTGCCTGCTGTGATGATGTTTAAAAATGAACTGTGTGCTTTAGCAAGTAATTTTAGATGTGTCGGTGTGGAGTCTTTAGGGAAGAAAACAAAAGATTGCTCACAAACTCCCCTAGGAAATTCTGAGTTTAATAAATGGCTTAGATGTTAAGATAATCTTCTTTATATAGCTAATATGGTTTTTGGTCTCAACCATGTTACCAACTGAGGTTGGTTGTGGGAAGATGTCGATATCAGGCCTAGATTATTTACATCTTTACCTTGCTGCAGTGCTCAGAAGGAACTACGCTTATTTTTGCTCTCTCTGATGTTGATCTCTTAGAATAGACTTTGAGGAAAAGAGTTGATTGGCCATTTTCTCATTCAAATTCTTTCCTTCTATAAAATAGCAATAAAAGGAATTCAATACTTTAAATTCAATACTTTATTGTTTACTAAAATTGAATGATCAGCGATCAAAGGTTCAACCTTTCTAGCTACACAAGATCAATAACAACTAACTGATAATAGGGAAGTTCAATCCTATTGTTGCAGAATCAAATACTACGGATCAAATTATTGATAATGAAAAGGCTTAGTTCCTTATCGCTCCCTACATCAATTTGATAATGAGGCCGCTTGTAATGCGTGTACCTTGGGGGTCTTCAGATGTTAGCCCCTCAAGATAGATACGTTACAGAGGCTAGCATTCCTAATCCGTCCTCCAGGTGGGGGATATGCTAAGAACAGATGGTCCCCATAATCAATAAAATAATAAATGTTGTATCTATTTTTAGCCCTTATAATTACAATGTGATATTTTTTGATCTGATTTATTTTATTGTAGTAGTTCTTGTTATTTAAAATTGATTTTTTTGTCCCTCCTCCTCATTTAATTCAATAGATAAAAATTTAAGATTAATTAATAAATATACATAACTTGATTAATTTTAATATGATTATAAATTATATAACAATTATTGATTTCTCCTTAGTAAATTATTTTTTAAAATTATTTTTAAAATTTTATTTTTAATTTGAATTATTTGTTTTAAATGTATTAGTAATATTTATTTATTACTTTTGGCTTGATAATAGTTTCTTGAATTTAAATTTATGAATTTTATTTTAATGTATTTTTTATTTTAATGTATTTTTAATTTTAATGAATTATTTTTATTATAATGAACACTTTTTATTTTAATGAATTTGGGGTAGAAAGTATTAAATGAAGTAGTAGATAAAAGATGGAGAATTAAAATTAAATTGTGTTTAGTAGAAAGTTGAGTAGGCGTTTCGAGTGACTCTTACTGAGATCTTGGGTTACTGATGAAAAAATTAAGGGGCTAAAAACCTGATACTTTAATAAAATAACAATAAAAATATTGAACAGACGTATCTCAAAACGACTTCAAAGAGTCTGAATTACAAGCAACCTAATATATAAAAATTTCTAGAGAGATTTTGTTGATAATGTGATGATGACTATCTGATGTCGTTTCACTTCACATTCCATCATGTGCTACATCCTTTTGGCTTCCTACGAAGACGGATAATAAGGTGGGAGAGAGGGTGTGAATTGTCAAAGGCACGATATCTTGTAGTTATTGGGCTGCTCCAATATTCAAATATCTTTCTGATAGTTGATTAATTCGAAATTCAGTCGAATAATATTTTTACGGGTAGCAAAACATTTTTTACTAAATTTTAAAATCTTTTCATTTCAAGATTCAAACTCAAGATCGTAAGTTATAACTATCAATGATATATTTTTTTTAAGAAGTCATTTATTTACTTTTCAAAAATTAAATTTTTAACTCTTTAATGTTGAAGTCAACTTCATTACTAATAAATTATACACAAACTCTCGATAGTATAATTATCAGATAATTTTGATATATAGTATGGTGAGAGAGAAAAGAGCAACTATTCATTAATTAGTGCTTCAAATCAAGGTAGTTAGCAATTTGGTAGGGGCATCCTGTGATGGAGTCCTACTGAAGCGACTAAGATAAGGTTAGTTTCTCAGGACAAATAGTTCCTTTAAAGTTTGTTTTAAAAATGTGCCTTCCACTTCATTGGACCTACCACCATTGACATGCCCTTAGCAAGTTCATGAACCATTCATTCATTACCCTCTTTTCAATATTTTTTTGAAGTGGCTATCAAAGACTTTACGAAAAATGATCGAATACAAGATTAACGTCTGCGATGCGCAGATTTAGGTACGGTAATATTGAATGGATTATATGTTACTACTATATTTACATTTATAAAACAAAATAACTATTAAGCTACGTATTATATATTAAATTAAACA
>CAODLS011869132.1:0-17079 GCA_948243855.1 Flueggea neowawraea
GTACGCAAAACCCCTACTGTGCACGTAGATGTGTTCTTTCTGGGCGACTGTGCATGAAACGCAGCATGTCAGCCCGTGAGCCTATAAATACCTATACTTACAATTCATTCGGTCACAGCTCATCTCAAGCACGAGAGCACTTTCTCACTTACTTCTCTGTCATTTTCTTTCTTTTTCCTTGCTTCTACAACGGATTTAGAGGTAAGAATCTTCTATTAATATATATATATATATATATATATATATTTAAATGATAAGGACTTGTTATTCAAACAACCATTCAGGCAATTGGACTGTGGAAATTCCTAAGGTATATTAACCTCTCTCTCGAGTTAGCTAATGTCTAACGAATAGGTTGATTAACCGAAATCTCTACCTAATTAAAACCCTTATCATTGCTTTAACACTCTGTTCTATGAATTTCACTATTAGGTTTGACCATAATCTGGAGGATTTATGTCGACCTATCTCTAGGTTTGTATGCAACTCCTCTTAATTATGAATGATCTATCATACACAGAATCTCTTGATTGCACATGCACGAAACAATATTGGAATCGATAGGCTAGCAACAATCAATTCAATAATAAACAATATAAATCATAATCGTGTCACAATCTATTAATCAATTGAATGGATAACATAATCCAACATCACATAATCTGCCTAGGGTTCATCACATCTAGGTACACAATATAATTAGTTCATAACTATAGAGAGATAAACAACAAAAACAAAGAGAAATCTAGAGAGAGAAGTAAAACCCATGATTGAATCCTCCAATTCTTCGCGAAATCTCTTCGTTTTTTATGCCCAATGATGTTCTCCTTCGTTCCCATGTTCTCTGGCCTCCAAAGATTGTATATTATGTCCCAAAGTCGACTCCCCTTGAATGAATAATGAAACCGACTTAAATAGGCAATTTTGGGCATATGAGATAAGACACGGGCAAGACCACGGCCGTGCCCAACCAGCTCTCGTCCTTGTGGTTCAAAATCTCCTCAAATCTGTGGCTTAACATAAGACACGGACACAGTTTCTGTCTGTGTCCTAGGTCCCTTTGTCCGTGTGATTCAATTATGTCTGTGTCTTGAATGATCTTTGGCTTGGTAACTACACGGACACGGGATTGTGTTCGTGTCCAAAGCCCCTCTGATCGTGCCCAACAATTATTGTCTGTGTCCCTTGGTTTCTAACTTCCAGTGGATTCCACGGCCGTGCTTGTGCATTTCTGTCCGTGGATGCTTAGTTGTGTCACGGATTTGCTTCCTCAAGTCTCCCACGGACGTGTCTTGTCATTCCTAGGCCGTGTCTCACTCCCAATGCCTCAAATGTCATCGTTCAAGCCCCGTTTTGACTTGTTTTTCTTTGATTCGTCAAGACATCATCAATTAACCTGAAAAACATAATATAAAGAGTAGAAGTACCAAACATAATGACAAACACTCAATTCGTATTCAAAACAATATAAATTAATGCACATAAATACGTATAAATATGCGTTCATCATATATCCATCTATATAGATATAGATATGTATGTATGTATGTATATATATATATATATATATTAGAGTCAGATTTATGGGACCAGAACATACTGAATCAAAGTGTGAACTTTGCCACTAGATAGAATGTAACATGTATCTGGCTGGATACATGGTCACCCCTTTACCCCGGTAACTAAGGCCTTGTCAGAGCATTGGTATACCAAAGGCTACGTACCCTGTAACTAGGTGTCCCATATCAGAATATTATTTACGAATAATATTTACAAGCAACCATGCATATCAGAATTTTAATCTGTTTTACAGAATACATACATACATACATATATATATATATATAATTATGAGAACAAAATGTAGGTTATTAATAATCACATATCTTCGATTATTAATTAGCCAAATAGTATTAGTCTGATTTTAGATCATAGCCAGACATAGCAAACACTATATAGAATTCGAAGACACAACCTATGTGTCTGAAGCTGTCATTTCACTCACCTAAAAATTCAAGAGCAAAATAGTCAGTCAAGCCCCACTAGTCGATGGTTGGTCGTGTTAGCACGAACAAAAAGTTGAAACAAATACAGACAGAATAATAACCAGAAGGAAATATTGGTATTGTGGCGATACTGAATGCATGATATGCAAATGCAAATGTAGACACTCGTCAGACGATGAAAAACCTATTCCAATAGAAGATCTAGCTCAGAAACCCCAAAATTCAAAATCTACGCAAAAATACAGTCAGTCCCAACTTTTCTAAAATTACAAATCTAGACCTCAACTTTCTTGAAATTACAAATCTAGACCCATATTTTCAAAATTACAAATATGTCCACAACTTTCAGGAAAATTACAAATCTAACTTAAACTTTTTTAAAAATTTACAAAACTAGCTAAATATAAAGTTATCATCTCAAAAATACCAAAATCACGTTCCGATTGATACCCAATGTTCCAATCGGTCCCCATGGCCTCAAAACAATCTCAAGAATATACATCAATCAGCAATTCCATCAAACAAACTCAAAATTGTCCCAAAAATCATCAAAACCGAACCTAACCCTAGTTCCTCCAAAAACTCATCAAATCTCTTGATTCAACACTTGAATCATTTTCATTCAAGTCCCCTCTATCCTATTCTAATAGTCTCTAACCTTATTACAACATAAATCATTCAAAAATTGTAACCTTAGAAGAATTTCAACCAAAAGAGAAATCTGGAAATCAAGGCATGAAAATGAGTTAATTACCAAGAAAAAGATGTAATCTTACCTCAATGAATGATTAGGAATGAAGAAGGAGCAATGAGGAAGAGTTTCAGACGATTTGAGAGAGATTTGGGTGAAAATTGGAGTGAAAATGACGAGGGGGTCAAGTTTTGAACGTTGCAAATAGCTGCAGATCAAAACGCACCGTTTCATCAATTTCAAAGGCAACGTACGTCATTCCATGCATAACGTACGTCTTGGACCATTATAATGTACATCTTGGACCATTATAACGTACGTTTCCAAAGTCAAGACGTACGTCATATAGCTTACAGTAGCCTCGGATTGCAGAAAACACATCACGATGTACTTTGAAGATTGACGACATACGTCGATCATCTACGCCCCCAGATAACATACGTCTTGCATAAGTGTAACGTACGTCTTAACACCCAGATAACGTATGTCTTCAGAAATCACAACGTACATCTTCAGTACTGCAGTTCCCATACTTGATGTCTCTCATTCCACCACGCGCTGGACCATTTATGAGGCTTAACAATACTCAATCATGCATAATTATCATCATAAAACACCTTCAACATTTAATCAACATCATCAAACCTTAAGATCATCAGTCAATACTCCCAATATCCTCGATATCAAATCAGTATAGAACAGAAAGCTACAGAAAATCCTATCGGAATTCGATGGGGTATTACACATTTCGTCCCAACACCAAAACCCCTCAAACCAAAGCTAAAATTCTATGATTCCGACCTTAAGCATCCATAATCTAACAACAATCAACCCCCATAAGCTAAGAAATTTGTATCAATCTTCAATTCGGCCATAAACCCTAAATGAAAAATCCATGAACAAAAATGAAGAAAGAAGAGATTAATGAATGTTTCGTACCTTAAGAATAAAAGTGGAAGCAATAAGAAGCAATGGGAGATGTAGAGGAATCAATTTGAGAGTGATTTTGGTAGTTGAGGTGAGTTATGGCTGAAGGAAGGTCGAATGGGGGTATTTATAGACCCACAACATCAAAATGTTATGTATCACTCAAAATCCCCTAGAAAAGGCACGTTTACATGCGTACACCCATTCTACGCACGAATATTGCTCTTACGTGCGTAGCACAACACACAACTTGCGTAGACGGCTTCCCCAGCTCACTGTTCAAACCCAAAAGATGATCAATGTGCGTAACACGGATACAACGCACGTAACATGCCCCTACGTTCGTAGAACCAACATTACATGCATAGACGGGGCTAAACCAAATCATCCTCAAACGTAAAACCTCTCCTACATGCGTAACTCCATCACAACGCACATAGACGGCCTCCAGCATGCCCAATGCATGCAAATTCCCTCTTTTGACGGATTTCCAACTTAGAATCATTATTCCCATCATTCTCGAGACTAACTAAACACCTAAACATGATAAAATGATGTACGAATCATCTCCAAACACTCCAAATACTACAGAGCAAACGGAATGCTACAAAGAACCTAGTCGAAATGGGTGATATATTACATTAATAATTAACTATACTATATTTAATTTTATAGACCGTAAATAATGACTGTTCGAATTCACTTTTAAAGTCCATTCGACTTAAAGGAACCCATGTTGATCATCTCAATTATTAAGTCAAACTCAATAATTGGACAATAAAATCAACATATAAAATATTACATACCAAATTAAAGCAAATCAACACAATAATAAGCCAAAGTAATAAATGGAATAAACATCATTTATTGGACCAATATGCATCCAAACAATCAATCTTAATGTTAATACACATCAACATTGGGCTTCATTAATACTAATGCTTATAAAATTATTCCAAAATATAGTATTTTAACCTTTGTCTCCCAATTTAATACACAGTTGACCATTATCCAACATTTTAAAGTAGAATTCATAAGTGGTCACACAAACTTCTCGAGAATTCTACAAATCATACAACCTTAAAGTTGATTTCCCACTTCTCACGATCTCTTTTCACGATCATGGAGTAATATTGGACATATCAATTTCTCTTACTCTCTAGAATCTCTAAGTATCTTCCCACGACATTTAGGGGAATCATTTTTCCATGAAATTCTAGTATGGACCAATAATCTAACCAATATCGATGATAAGAATCATAATCTTTCATGAAGTAACAAACATTCATCACAATTGCACACTTAATGCACAATTATATTTTACCCATTATGACCACTACCTTCCCAAAAAACTCATTTTAGGAGTCATGCAAATTTTTTCTCAATTCACACATTGTTCAATGCTATGTAGTTTTACCCTATTCATTAATATGTAATAAATTACAAATAAATAGGTATATGCATACTCGCGTATTACCCAAATAATTAGAAATATCATTCTAATTATCTAAATGATAGCCATATTCACATATATTTTTAAATCAATTATTTTGAAAACTAATTTTCAAAATAATTCTTGGCAGAAAAACAATTTTCACAATTTTTAAACAATTTTTAATACACTAAAAATTTGAGAAATAGTTATGGAACTCAAAAAATTGTAAAAAAATATACCAAAAATTCACTAAAATAAGATTTTAATTCTGCCAAAACAATGACGAAAAATGGTGGCGGGGACATGTGGCACTCACCAACAAGCTCAACGTGTAAGTGTTAATTGGTCAGTTGGTCACGCCCGCCACACGCACGCCTCCCTTGATTCGCCACGTGTCACCATCACTTGAGGACATATATCACACATTGACACGTGTCATTCCATGATTTGTCCACGTGATGCTAACGTCGCGAAGTTAGACTAGGTGGCACCTCTACATGTCATGCCACGTGGTGACGTACGACCACGTGTCACCTTATGAACGATCTACATTGATGATCTGGCAGCCCAATCAGTGTGACACATGTTAGTGACATGGCTGAGTATATGGCACGTGGTGCCACATGTTGATATGTGGTTGGGCCATGTAGCTGACGTGTTTGTACAGTCAGTCATACCACATGTCGTTTACGTAGCTTCTTGTGCCATGTGGTGTTATTTAATTGGTCCACGTTTTTCCTAGTCAGCATTGACTAGTGTACTCTCTACACGTGTTGCGATATGAGTGGTTCACATGTTTTTCTACAGCCAATGAAAAAGTGCCTCATCAGCCAGGTGGCATATTTTGATTGGTCTGTGGGCAACCAATAAGAATGTGCCATGTCGCATTATTGGATTAGATGAACAAATTCATTTTAAAGCTTCTTTCTAAGTATTTTTTATCAGATTTTTTCTTATTTGACGACCTTCGCGATGAAATTTGGGTAGGTTATCTTTCGAGGTCGCTAATCTAAAAAATTTTGTCAGAATTTTGAAATTCTAACTTTCAATTTTTTTGCTCCGGACGAATTCGAACAAAAAATCGCATTAGAGACAAAAAGTCGAATGCAACAAAAATACAGTAGGCATTCTAGATAGAGACCAACAATATTTATGAAATAAATTCAAAAAATCAGTGCTGGCTCTGATACTAATGAAGGAATCCTATACCAGTTTAATAATAACCAGTATAATAAATTGGTTCAACTTACTAATATTGATTCCACCAGAAGACAGTGGCAACCAGCAGCAGAATATGACCAGATCCGATGTTAGTCTCATAAGCAAACCACAGTCGAGAAGTTGGCGGGAGTGCTTAACTTTTTTGCAGTTTAGAAGCCACACTGATCGGGAACATCAACAGATGATGCAAGGTGGAAGAAGAAGGAGAGTGGTGGCTTGCCTTCTTCATGAAAAGAGGAATGTTCCTCTCTCTCCCTCTCTTATTTTTTTTTCTTCCTTCCTTATCTTGGAAGAAATGAATTAACCCATTAAATGAGTATTTATAAGCAAACCCTTATGAGCTTTGCTTCTTGGGCCAAATGGGCCTTATAAGCTTATGGGCCTAATGGGTCCGTCATAGACCCAACTCAATCATTCTTGCCAATTGGTCTCAGTCCACAGTCTCGGTTCACACCTTGACCAACTGGGATGAGTTCATTCGTCATGAACGGGCTGTTTTTTCCAACATGATACATGTGAAACAACTTAACTGAATTGACACATTTTTTGGGTGTCTTTTTCTTAAAAAGAAGACTACTGCTAATATGCTTAAGAAGACACATTAGTTCGGAACCATTGATTAGTCAATTGCCAAGTCTTTCGTAATAATAATTCAATTCTTAAAATATTTAGCGTAAATTAATTCAAAAGACATTTTTTAAATAGTTTTTATCATATGTTGTCTAAATTTTTATTTAATCTTCAAGATTAGATATAAGTTTAAAATTTGTATTTTAAAGATTAAAAAAAACTAGGAAGTTCTTAAAAACATAAAAAAGCCAATAAACAAATGATACTCCCACCGTTTCGATTTATTCGTAATTAAAAATTTCGACACAAGGATAAAAAGAAAGCATTTGTAATGTCTAAATTTTAAATTAATTTGACTCTTAGAGCTTCTCTATGGTACTCTCTATTTTTAGATTATTTTCAATAAAAATATAAAACACCATTAATTATATAGATTGAAGGAAGAAATTATCTCCAATGCTAATCTTTAACTCAACTCCCTAAAATCATATAATGACAAACAAAATAAATGGTAATTATAGGATATAAATAAATAATTAAAGGAAAGTAAAGAAAGAGAGAATAAAATATATGATTTTTATTATAAATTTTAGTCAGTGACACTTACTCTCTAATTTATTTTTGGAGATAAAAGAGTAAAATAAAAAGTGAATTGAAGTTGAATCTTTAACTATTTATAATAAAGAGAATTATCAATTTAAATAGAACATTGAAGATGCTCTTGTACCCATAAAATAATAACATGCAAAATTTGACAAATGTAAATTTAATGTTAAGTAAGGACATAAGTAGAAACAAATTAATAAATGTTCTCTTAGAATTATAAAATGACTACTATTTAAAAAAAATCCTTAAACAACTAATAAATCGAAATGGAGGGAGTATAACTCATTAATATCTAATAAACAGCCCATTAATTTGAAAAAGAAGTGATGGTTATTGATGTCATCTATATGTATGCTCATGTCCAAATTTTTCTAATTGGTACGCCAACCAAGCGAATGCTACATTATTTTTCTTTTTCTTTTTGTAGCATATATGTACTAATGCAGCGATTTATTAAGTTAAGTATGCTTATAATGTTATATATCAGATATACATTGTAAGGTATTATTTACTTTGAGTTGGCTATTAAGCCAACAAATTTGTTCTTAAAAAGATCTTTCGTTGAGTTAAGAGAGACAAATATTTATAAACAATCTTTAATATAAAGTTTTAGTTAACATAGAAATTATAATACAACAAATATAATAATTATCTAATTAAGTTAGCATAGTAGAAAAGAATTAAGAACAAGATGGTCAAAAATTGGTGGGGGTGATAAAATTGATACATTATGGATGTTCCACCAACCTAAGCAAACATAGGTTAGGAAATTCTGTAAGTGGATCATTAAATGGTTTTTCTATTTTGTTTGTCTTTGAACATGTAACAATATTGGGAGGCGACTCGACAATGTCCAGTTAAGTCATGCTAGTGTTGGTTCGGATTTCCAATAGAAAAGTGCACCATAAGACTACTAATAGGAAGGGAGTGCTAATTTATTGACTAATTTGGAAAATTTATTGACTAATTTGGAAAAGTAGAAAAGAGAATTAGAAAAAGAAGCCACCAGCACTATGTGGATTATTTTCTAATCCCTCATCTTGGAAAAAAGGGTACATCCCATAAAATATGTAGTAGTGAGGCTAGTCTAATCTCAATTAATTAACACATTGATTAATTGTAAACCAAAGCTAAGCACCGCATGACTTGAACTCAGATGAGCACAGCAAATGTTGCCAAATTATTTTCTTCTACTTATCAAAAAAAATATTTTCTTCTTATGTCTTTTTTTATTAATTATTGTTTCCGCCAAATTTTGGGTAAAAATAAATTAAGAAAAAGACGTGCCGGGAGATTTGAGGAAACTCTCCATACCGTGGTAAAATGTGCCCCTAGACTTCTAGAATAAAACGAAAGAAAGGGTCCTCCTATGAATTTATGTTTGCAAAGATAGGAAATCTTTTTGCCACAAAACAAATAAAGTGAAAGGAAAATGGAGATTTTATTGATGACTGAGTGTTTGACAAATGTTGAAGCTAAAAGACCGATGAGAGAATAGTAAACTATATAAAGTTGAAGACATGATTGACAGAACTTGATAACGGTTTTTCTGGGTGCTCGAATGGTGCCTTGTGCTGTTGTTGCTTCTCCCTTTTTATAAGGGTCTTGCTTGTCGTGAATTTCGCCCTTCAAAGAGTCTCCCCTATTCAAATAAGGACTTCTGATCTTCCGTTAAAGTCCTTAATAAGACTTATTTTTCAAAATAAGCCTCATTTTCTCTGTGAAGATTTGCCCACCAAGGCCAAAACCTGGCAAACCAAGGCTATTATTAGTAACTAGCTTTCCATGTAAGACTTTTGTTTTTCAAATAGGATCGATAAGGTTTTCTAATAAACACGTGGTTTCATTGATTGGACCTTATACTTGTGAATAAATTCATCTCCAAATAAACAGTTTCCTCTCTTCTTTCAACTTACTCATTTCTCGGCCAACTCTACATCCATTTTCCTAAAATCCTCATTTAAATAACGTATTTTGGTCTTTTGTTAATTCTATTAATAAGACCTTTCTTTTCAAATTGAGTCTAACTTCCCATGTGATGATTTACCGGCCAAAAGCTTGAAGAGTAACCTAATTTTCCTAATAAAACCTTGTTGAAAAAAGTGGTCCGCGTATGACGCGTGAACCAAACCCGGTCAGTCAAGGTGTAAATCGAAATCGTGGATCTATGCCAATTAACAAACCTAATTGAGTTGAAAATTAGATGGGCTCATAAAGAAATCCCATAAGGCCCAAGTTCATTAGTATAAATAAGAGAGGGAGAAGAAGAAAAAAGAGACATTTTTTTTCATTCTTTCCATCTCCCTCCAAAGACATAAACGTTTCTCTTTGCAAAGGAGAGAGAGAGACGTCTCTTCCACCAAGAAGAAAAAGTTGTTCTTCTGCCGCCCTACCAAGAATCCTGGATAGATCGAGTTCGGCATTTAGACTGTGAAAAAGTCGAGCACTCTTGTAAAAAATGAGATTGTGGTTTGCTCATGAGACCAAAATTGAATCCGGTTTTACTCCACTGCTGTCTTCCACTGCTATCAAGGTAGGTAACTCGAACTAGCTTCTATATACTACTCGTCGGTTCAGCCGGCAGAGGTTCCTTTATTGGTATCAAAGCACTAGGTACGAATGTACATGTTTTGATTGTAAATTCGTGTTGGTCTCTATCTAGAATGCTTACTATGATTTTATTGTATTTGAATTTCTATTTTTATCATCTGTCTTTGATTCGAGTCCATTTAGAGCCAAAAACTGAAAGTTGGAATTTTGAAATTATGACACCACCATTGATATCAGCGACCTTGAAACCATAACCTGCCTAAATTTCGTTCTTGAAAAACTACTGAAAAGGTAATCAAATCGATGGAAATCTGATCTGAAAATACTGAGTGAGGTGGTTGCGGATGAATTTGTTCATCTTATCTACTATGGCTATGTGGCGAGCTTTCATTGGCTGAAGTTAACCACGCGGGCCACTCAAATGCGACACGTTGCAGATACACAAAACCCAGTCAAAGTTGACTGTGTAAAATGTGGACCAATGATGGAACTACATGTGTCACTTGACGCCATGTAGGCAACCACGCAAAAGACACATGGAAACACTAACTGGACAGCCATGTGAGTTGATAGCTCCAACCAGTATGAGACACGTAGGCAAACACGTCATCAACACGTGGCATACTGACCAGGTTGACACATCATCAATGTGAGACCATTCATAAGGTGACACGTGGTAGTACGGTGCCATGTGGCTACCATCTCATCGCCACCTAGACCCATCTCGCCATGTCATCATCACACGGACTAACCACGAATTGACACGTGTCCTCCAGAGGTGTACACATTTTGGTTCAATTTGGAGATTCTTCTTTTATTAGATCTAGTCCTGTCACAAAGAACTAAAATATCCATCCCGTTTTGTCCTAAAAGGAAGGTTTGGGACGGAGATTCGGGGATTTTCAGAGAAAATGGTATTGAGACGGTTCATATATCATAGATTTTCTTCACTAAAATTCAATGTAAGTATAAAAATATTCCATTAATCATGTCCTAAAGCATAAACAAATTATAAAAATAAAATAAAGTTTGATTTTTTTATCATAAAAAAAATTTAGGTCTACTAATGATGTATATTATATACAGACACACACACGAAGTTACATCGTTTTGAAAAAAAACAATAACATTTACTTAGTTTAGTTGAACTTATTAAGTTGTGAAAGTTAAACTATAAGTAGTAAATGAGTTACAAGTAGTTTAATCGAACAAATTTGCTAGATTATATTGGAGAATTTACCATGTGATAATTTGGTTGAGTTTGGAAAGTGGAAATGAGTTGAAGTGAGAGAGAAAACAATACTGCAATTTATAATGGTTCGACCAACCATGCCTACGTCCACTTTCTAAGTCTTACTTAGGATTTCTACTGTATCGAAGATTAATTTCGGCTCAACCCAACAAAGCCTTGCACCAAGGTTGATTGCGACTCACACCTCTAAAGTCTACAAGGTTGATTACAACTCACCCCTCTAAAGCCTACCCAAGGTTGATTTCAGCTCACACCTCTAAAGTCATTACAATGTTGTTTTCTTAGGCTCACAACAAACTTTTCCCCACTCTCAAACTGTTTGTAAAAATGAATACAAAAATTGAAAGCTCTATGCTAGAGTTGATTGTGTAGACATAATGCTCTTGATCTTCTCTCTAGCTTGATTTCGGTGTTTTGGAGGTAATGGAATGATGAAAATATCAAGGACTTGAAATCATATGATCATCCATGTTTTTCTGTCCTTCCTTAATGTATTTATGATTTTTCTAAGCCATATGACTGTTGGTGGAGAGAAACTAGCCATTGGAGAGCATTTAAAGCTATTGCAGTTTGGAATCATGGATTACTCGAGTGACCATATTTTCTTGCTCGAGTGAGTCATCCCTTAGATCATTCAAGTGACATTTCTTGTTTACTCGAGTGAGACAGTTAAAACCGCAACACCTGGAAATTTTTCGTAATTGAGTGACACATTGATTTTCTCGAGTGAGCCAATAACGATCATGTTTGAATGCTCAAGAATCCAACTCAATTTTGTCCATCATAAAATATAAAAGGATCTTAATGTTGATCACACATGATCCAAGAATCTCCCCCTTTTTGATGATGACAAAACTTTCAAGAATTCAATTGCTACATCAAGGGCAATAACACTGCTCAAGTTTTTCATCTTTATCATTGGGTTAGGAACATAAACACAAAATGCATGATCATATCAAAAATTTTAAAATTTTCACTCCCTTTATTAAAAACAATTTATGCAAATTTTCAAAATTTTCTTTTCTGCCCCTCTTTGAAAACAATTTGTGCATCATTTATAAAACTTCTTTTTTCCCCTATTTAAATCAAAATAATATCAATTAAAACAAAATGAGAGGAGCCAAGAAAATAGGAAAGATAGTACCAAAGTTGGCATCTCCAATTATGTAGGATCTTTGCTCCAAGGTTGTTAAGCCTTCTAGAATGGAGACCTCTTGATATCACTTGTTGGAGAAATTTCCTGGGGTTGCCTTGGTTGAGTTTGGAAAACGGAAATGAGTTGAAGTGAGAGAGAAAACAACACCGCAATTTATAGTGATTCGATCAACCATGCCTACGTCCACTACCTAAGTCTCACTTAGGATTTCCACTATATCAAAGATTGATTTCAGCTCAACCCAACAAAGTCTTACACCAATGTTGATTGTAGCTCACACCTCTAAAGCCAACAAGGTTGATTGCGGCTCTGTAATGGCCCGCTCGATTATTAAATGAACTTTTGATTAAATTCATCATTTATTGGGAAAGATGCTTGGTTACTAGAGTAAATGAGGTGTTACTTGAGTAATATGAAGCCTTGATAACTCGAGTAAATGAGAGTCTCACTTGAGTAAACGTGGATTTTGTATTTTTTTTGAAAGCTTAGTTTACTCGAGTAATAATTGGTGTCACTCTGGTGAGATAATGCTTGTTTCACTCGAGTAAAACGAGTAGTTACTCGAGTAATCGAAGTCTTGATTTTACGCTAAAGTAATGTCTTACTCGAGCAAACATATGTCTTACTTGATTAAGCCTTATTTCTGAGCAAGCGGTGCAGTCGGTTAGTAAACGAATATATATAGGTTAATTGGTTTTGTTAGTTATCTTTCATTCAGAACATTTCTTAAAAACCCAAAAACGTTCCTCTTCCATTCTCTTTGCTCCTTCATCGATTTCTTCAGGATTTTGAGGTAAGATTATCTCTTATGTTTGGTTTTCCTGCTTCTAGTACATGTAGGGACCTTTAGAACTCGATTTTGATGTTGGAAATTCATAATTGATGGATGGTAAATGATTCTAAGATTCTTATTTTTACTAAAATGAATGAATTTAGGTTGGTTGATAAGGAATTAAGTTAGGATTAGCTTAAAACGATGGAGATCAAGTTGGAACATGAAGAAAGAATAAGTTTTGATTTATTAAGGATGTTGGACGAAATTTAATGAGTTCTTGTTTATTATCTACATAATTGATGATTACAGATTGTCAATTAATGTAATTAAGCTTGATTAGAGGTGCATTAATTGGATCTAAATAGAATTTTTGGTACTTGGATGAATTCTAGGTTATGTTCAGTTTCGGTCAGAGGGATGCCATACTCGAGTAAGCATTGATACATGTCTTACTCGAATAAGCATTTTGCTCACTCGAGTAAGTCGTGGTTTTGAAGAACTAAAGATGTAATTTTCATGATTTTAAATAATTTGAGGACTAAACTTGATATTTTTATATTTTGGGGTCTAATTTAATATTTTGTATAATTGAGGACTGATTTTAAATTTTGAAATACTTTAAGGACTAATTTGTGAATTTCCAAAACATTGAGGCCTAAAATGTAATTTGGCAAAAGTTGGGGGACTAAACTATAATTTTACAAAAGGTCATATTTTTGAAGAAAATGTTAGATATTCAATCGAAATAGGTTTTTCAGCGACTTAAGGATTAGGTTTGCAATTGCATTTCATATATTTTCAATATTGACACAGTCACCATGTATGATTCGATTTTGATCTATCTATCTGTTTCCAATTCCATTGTTTGCTTTTCATTTCGTCTAATTTCTGAAGTGTTCAACCATTCACTAGTGATCCATGATTTTTGGATTATTTGGCACAACATCCAGGTGAGTGAGATGAAAGTTTTAAAAACTTAGACTGTGTCTTTTGAACTTATATTGTTTTTGTTTGTGTGGATATATATCTGAAATCTGAATAATTATTGGATTGGCTAATTTAAAATCTGGTTTATATGGTAATTCTAGAATAAGAACTCTGCATTTCTAAAAATTATTATATATTTATTTTCTGTAATAAATCTTATGATCTGTATACCGGTCTGTTATTTATTTATATATTTTATTTTGATATGGGATGCTTGGCTATAGGGTACGTAGCCTTTGGTATACCACTGCTGAGAAGACCCCAGTTACCAAGGTAAAGTGGTGGTCGTGTGTCTAGATAAACGCACGTATAATTCTGTTTAGTGGTTTAGTCCACAATATTTTGTTTGATATGGTTTCATTATCTGATTCTGCTATGTACAAATATTTATTTTTTTGATAAATATATTGTTTGACTGTCTACTGTCTGCTATGATTGTGAAAGGTTTTCCAAATGAATTTCTGAACTATTATTATATGTATACGGATGTACACTATTAGTATCTGATTATATACCTGCATGTGGTATTTTTTGTAAATATATAGCATAACATGAAAAATACAGCCAGGACGAGGAGTTAATACGACGGTATATTAGCTCCATCTCTATCTATGTTGTTGAAAAATTCACCGAACATGTTAGGTGCAGGAGGTGATAGTTGTTGGAATTGTCCTTTTTTTTGTAAAATTTGTGCCTTTTGTGCTTGCATGTAAACACAAACATCAGGGTCGGTAATGGCATTCAAGTCCCGCATCAAAATTTTATCTTCGCGCTTCTGTCGTTGTATCTCCAAAAAATCTTCAATTTGGTGTTGTCATTCGGCATCGAACTTCTCTAACCTCTCCATCATCTTGCGATTTCCTTACGATTAATAGTTGATGCCAACTGCTCATCAAGTTTCTTCTTCAATTTGGCTTTCTTTATCCCACAAGGTCATTTAGAAGATGATCCACCAGTAAAATCATGTAGGTTAAGTGAAAATTGGAACAAGTCAGGAGATGCTTGTCCTTGACATTCTGGCGTGGGATACTCTACTGGAGATTCAGGCGTGGGATTGTCCGACTCCGATGATAGATAGGTACTAGAATGCTTTCAAGAAATTTGTCTTTGTGTGACAGCGTTATCTTTAAATTTTTCAAAATCCTTCATAATTTCCCAAACATGATCAAATTTGAAACCTTTCTTGAAGTTAGGATCATCCATAAACATTCTTTTAGCCCAATTTAATTGCAAATATATTATATGTAAAGATAATAAGTATATATGTAATGTTAAATAAGTTAAATTTATAGAATACTTACAATATCTTTGCCCGATGCATCACTGGGATTATAATTTTCAACTTGTCGAATGCTTCCCTTCAATTTTTTTTACCGCTTTCTCTATAGTTTGCATGCGAGATTGCAAAGATCTATTGCTACGATTCTCCCGCTCATCCTTAATTGACGAGTTATATGCAACTTCCACCCTAGACCAGAAATGATATAAAGACTGGTTTGTACGGATGATTGGATCTTGAGAAATCTCCATGTAAATTTTGCAAAGATTCTCATCTTCTGGAGGAGATTAATTTGCTTTCTTTGACATTTTTTTGGTATGCCGAATAACAACTTCAAAGAAGTTTTACAATATAAAAAGAAAGAAAGAAAAATGAGACCAAAATGTTGTAGAAAAATGGCAAGTGGGGGGTGTTTGTATATATAAAGATAGTGGCAGAAGATAAAGATGATGATAATATGAAACCATTATACCACTCATTGGATAGATTTCCATTTCATCCTAACCGTTAGATGAGAATCATCAGCTTTATTACTTTTCGGGCTTGAATTGGCAAGAGCATGCAGAAGTTTTATTGTTTTTGGGGTTTGAATTAACAAAAGCATGCACAAGCTTTATTGCTTTTCAGGCTTAAATTGACAAGAGCATGCAGAAGCTTTATGACTTTTCGGGCTTGAATTAATAAGAGCATGTAGAAGTTTTATTGTTTTTGGGGCTTGAATTAACAAAAGCATGCAGAAGCTTTATTACTTTTCAGACTTGAATTAACAAGAGCATGCATAAGCTTTATTGCTTTTTGGGCTTGAATTGACAAGAGCATGCAGAAGTTTTATTGTTTTTGGGGCTTGAATTGACAAGAGCATGCATAAGTTTTATTGCTTTTTGGGCTTGAATTGACAAGAGCATACAGAAGTTTTATTGTTTTTGGGGCTTGAATTAACAAAAGCATGCAGAAGCTTTATTACTTTTCATGCTTGAATTGACAAGAGCATGCAAAAACTTTATTGCTTTTTGGACTTGAATTGAAAAGAGCATGCATAAGTTTTATTGTTTTTGGGGCTTGAATTGACAAAAGCATGCAAAAGCTTTATTGCTTTTTAGGCTTGAATTGACAAGAGCATGCAAAAGTTTTATTGTTTTTGGGGCTTGAATTGACAAAAGCACACAGAAGCTTTATTGCTTTTCAGGCTTGAATTGACAAAGGGATGAAGAAATGGGTTCACTTTTCATTGTTGAAGTGATAAGACTAGCAAAAAGGAATCATCATCTTTATAACCTTATCATTTTTGTGATCTTTATTTCGACATCGTCATGCTTACCATTGGATGTATTTCATTATCTTTTATTTTACCTTGTAATCTAGTCACTTTTCGAATTTTTATTATTTCCTATAAATAACCTTCTTCATAGTTGTTTCCATCATCTGCAATCTCATTCTTTCTTCTTAAAATTTATCATTAGATATTCTTTCAAAATGAGTGACAACTTTGGAGGCTTTTCCAATATTGGATTTCAAAATTCGTCCTCATCTTCATCAGATGATGATGATTACACAGTATGGATGACTAATGTCTTTCCAAATGAAGAAGCAGCAGCAGCAACATATCGTTGTATTCTTAATAATA
>CAODLS011869469.1:0-13465 GCA_948243855.1 Flueggea neowawraea
GCATATACAAAACCTAATCGGCTTTCTAGGTGCATTTTAACATCTTATGCAAGTTCAACATTCCATTCGGCCTTAAATATATAAACCCTTTTTATCTTTCTAAATTAAACCCTAAACAAGTGTTATTAATATAGCAACAACATAATAACAAGGCCGAATAGATCAAACATATCAATTTATATCACAAATAAAAGGAATCGTATATGTTGATGGTGCAAGTGAGTCTGATACCACTGTTGGAATTCATGACTACTTTATGACATTCATAAGCATACAACACAACGAAAATAACAAAATTTTAAGCCTATAATTCCATCAAGAATCCATGCACATCAAAATATATGAGTAGGGTTAGTGGTTCTACCTTAGATCTAAAGCTCTTATGTTCGATCGGAAGGAATGTTGGTGTAACTTTTAGTAAAACTCAAATCACCCTTTACTCACGTTGCCTTTGTGTGAATGTGTCTATAGGTATCCACACAAACAAACTTCCTTCGGATTGGTGTAGTGTACTAGCACCCTTTTAGAATCTCTATTCTAAAAGCTCACGAATATTTTTTCTCTCTTTGTTTGTGACACTCACTAATTTGGTTTTGCCTTGAATGATTGGAATGACAAGGAGTGCATCCTATTTATAGGAATATGAGGAGACCTAAATAGGTGCACTACAGGAGTCGAAATTCCCCTTGCTTGCCCTCCAAGAATTTAGCCTACAGTTCTTTTAGAAGATGTGTGCCAGATTCCTATCTAGTCTCACTAGATTTACCTATACTTGTCCCACAAGAATAAACACTTCCTAATTAAATTTGTCACATACAAATTAGAGTTTTATTTTCCTTAATAAAAACTCCCAATTAGCCATGGACTCCTAATTAGTAAGTGTGTGTGCCGAAATTCCTCTTTGTCACACAAGGAAAGAGACTATTAAAAAATAGGAGGAGTGATGTGTGTGTGCCAAATTTCTTCCCTCTAATTAGGATGAGTATGCCTAATTTTCTCCCTCCTAATTAGGTTAGGTTTTGCCGAATTTCAAATGGACTTTATTAATGTCATTGGGCTTTTAATTATATGATACATTATCATTTAATAAACCACTCACATGGACCGAATTATGTCACACATAATTAGATACCCATAACCATGATAATTAGTGATTTATATTAAAAGCATATTACATTAATGTGCTATTTATTAAATCTTATTTAAGACATAAATCATAAAGTCCTGAATTATTATTTGATTAATCAAATTAATCATCTTAATAATTCAATCATCACAAGAGAGATTATTAGTGAACCAATCGAGACTTAAACTATTCTTGGTTGCCATGAGATATCTAGTAATACATTATGTCAACCCAAAATCGAGTGGGTCTCGATGATCCGAGTTAACTTTTCACAGTCTGATATTTAGTCCTTTTGTCTCATGATATCCCATCTAAGCATAAGACATGATCACATGTCAACCTTATATTGCTTAGCATATTTCTTGATCTCAAGTAGATTGATATAACAAATGACATTGATAAACCCCTTTATCAATTCATTTGAGTATGCATACATTCCATTAATCCTACTTATCAAGTGGCCAAGAGATATCACTCTTCATAAGAGAAATAAATTCATCACTCGCACTATTACTCCTCTACATGATTCATGACATATCCAATCATAGTCTTTATTGTTACCCTGTTATGGATAACGTTTGACTAAGTCAAAACATGTGATTTCTCATGTAGAAATCGATGGTAAGTTTCAGTCAGAAGACTCAAATACCACTACTGCATGAAAGCTACTTTGTGCCAACAATCTATGAAGTTCTTTCATAGCAGGCCAGTCCAATACATGTTCCCAATATGTATCTATGTTTTAAGCGATATCTCATATTTATAATCAGTAAAACGTGATTATCCACTTAGTAACATGCTAACCTTAATTCATTATCATTCCCATGATAATAATCGATTAGGGACATTTAGAATAATATTCCTTTTTATCTTTATAGTTTTACTATAAAGTCACGCACTTGATGACATAAGGAATAATGAACTATTCATAGAGTTTTATCTTCATAAAATACATAATATTTCATAGAAATGAAATGTCTTTTTATTAAATAAACCAAATGATAATATATACATGATTGGACTAGGGCACAAAACTAACAGGAGTCATGAGATCCCATGGCAGAACTTTCAGTATTGACCTTTAACCAAGAAACTGGTGGAGGTTGCCAAGAGACTTAAACTATTCCTGGAGCTTTCCAAGGACGTCCCCAAATCCGGAGTGGTTGCAAAGTTTGGAACTTGGACAAAGATTTGCTCATGGTTCCGATAAGGCAATTGCTGCATTCGCGAATAGAGACCCAGAGCTGACGAAGCATATGAAAATAGATAGCCACTAATCGTAAAAAATCTCCAGGTTTCTGGTTCTCCAAATAAGCTAAAGAGCAGAAATAATAGCCGTGCACCACAGAGCACCTATTTGAGAGTTGAAGGAGTGATGCACCGCATCCTGAATGAGTTCTAAAATGGAGGTAGAAAGACATAACGGCCTACCAAAAAGAGAGGAAACGGAGCAGACGTCCTTTGCAAGCGGACACTGGAGAAAGACATGGGGACTGATTCAGTTGCCCGTAGACATAAGCAGCAACGGGAAGCAATAGAGAACCCTTTGCGCATAAGAATATCCTCAGTAGGCAAATAACCCAACAATGCCGTCCAGTAAACCAAAGACCGAGAGGGAGGTGAGAACTCCTTCCAGATAAACTTACTCCATAGGCACTCATCTCGATTTTGGTTAAGAAACTGATAAAATTTGTTAACAGAAAACTGACCATCCATGGACTCAATCTAAAGACAGACATCCTCTGCTTCCAATCCATGATTAATATTCCTGACTTGAGTAACAACATCATCCGGGAGAGAGGAAGGTTGACCCATTAATTATGCTGAAAAGAATTGATAAGTGAAGCCGTCAAGATTATATTGTTGTTCCAACGGGATGTTAAGCTGCTGAGCCACCGTGGGATCAATCCATTCGTCAAACCAAAAATGCAATGAAGTGTCCCTACCAATAAACCAACGATAAGATTGGCGAAGACTAGAATAAACTGTCCGAATTGAAGTCCATACGGAAGATTCTATAGGAGAACGTTTAGGCAACCCAGACCAAAGGAACCGAGCTTTTAGCAGGTTGATTGGAAACTCATTCTGAGCCACAAGTCACCAAGCAAAGTTTACCCAGCATAACTGTATTCGAAGTCTGAAGTTTTTTTTAACCCAAGACCACCTAGCTTCAGCGCGGTGCAACAAACAGACCATGGAACTGTAACCAATTTGCGATTCCCAATTGAACTAGTCCAAAGAAAGTTTCGGATGCAACAGTCTAAGTATTTAAGAAAACTCTGAGGCCATTGATAGACCGCAAAAGAGTGTAAAAAGGAACCCATAAGAACTGACATAATAAGCTCTCTTCTACCCGCCATTGAAAGAGAAATGCCTTTCCACTTAGCAAACTTACTGATTATTTTATCAGCAACAGGCTGCAACCAACGCTTACGAGGCATACCTGAGACAAGTGGCACTCCTAAATAATTAAAAGGAAACTGGCCCCTCCTAATTCCAACCAAATCCTGAAGCATAGTGCAACGCCGAGGAGAGATAGCTTTACCAAAGATCTCTAATTTTTCCCAATTAACTCGTTGCCCCGACATATTATAAGTTAAGTATTCCGATTAAAGACGTGTGAAATTTTTTAGTCTAACATATTACATAAAATTAAATATGTCAGTGAATTAAAGTGGACTATTATTAGCGAATTTTGAACGTACGAGTAACTTGAGCTAAAAATAATTTTTCTTAATTTAAATTCAAAGAATTTTTAATCGAAACTAAAAGAGTATCTTTTTCATTTATAGAAGTGTGTATATTGATATCTGCAGAGTGTGTCGGACGAGCCCATGAAATAAAAAAGTTTTAGACTTATTTGGCAACAACAATATTTAATGTGTTTTCCTTCTTAAAAGTATACTATTCTTTTTATTTTTTAACTATTCAAATATTTGAGGGAGATGGCGACTCAACCACGCTCTCTGGTGACCTAATACCCATTGAACACCTCGTCAAAGGTGATCTGCCGGACATCCAAAACCCTAGGAACTCAAAGAAAGGGAGGACTTGGGAAGAAGACGTTTAAAACATGGAGATGGAAACGGTAGAACAAAATGGAAAATTGTCTTTCAAGGAAAAACTTATTGGCCTCTCTCGAGAAGAGAAGAAAATATCCATGCACGAAGAGATGGATATAGAGGTTCTCGATGATGACATGGTTATTGAAAGAGAAGAATCTATATCGGCCGTGTGGTTCTCGGAAAGGATTTGGTAGGTACTGAATAACACGATCCAACTAGTCGTGGTGGTGAGATTACTATCGGAGGGTCTTGGCTACAAAGGCCTGTTAGCAGGAATACGGTGTCTATGGAAACCGAAGGGAGAGTTTCACATTATGGATCTCGAAAATAATTTATTCTTAATCAAGTTTGAACTGGAAGCCGATTATATTCATGCTCTACTAGATGGTCCATAGGTAATCAGAGGTACGTGCTTGGCAGTACAACCTTGGTCTCCCTCGTTTTCAACAAAAGAGACAAGACCTTTGGCTTTGGTGGCATGCGTACGACTCCCGAGCCTTCCAATACAATACTATAATAATTTCTGTTCAAAAATGCATTTGATTGTGCCTTTGGTTCCTATCTTTTTGTTACGATTCGAAATCGGACCATGACTGATATAGAAGACAAATCAAACCGAAGACTCTTTCATCTCGCGCAAGCATCAGAGAACATAACATCTATCCAATTTTCTTATTAATCTTATTAAAACAATATAACAAAATAGTTTTAAGAAAATACATTTGGATAATAATAAAACATAAATACAATTATCTAGATACAAAATATATATAATTAAAATTAAAATTTGTAAGACCAATATGTAATCAGATACACATCTATAACCCACTATCCGGTGTGACACATCTAACATAGCTGATAATTGGCCCAAAAAATGGGGCATTCACTGTAGATAAGGGCACCTCACTGAGCACAAAAGATCAGATGCTTGTTATCAACATAACCTAAAAAATGAAACAAAAATAAATAAGAATAAGAAAGGGGGTAAGAACCTAGTGAATGATAACACTTCAGGACGACTCTGAATCTTACATAAACCGTTTTGAAAACCTTTTCAAAAACTACCACAAGCAAACATACTCTTATATATTTTACACTTTAATACTTATAGTAGCATTTCTGAAGAATCATTTCGAAAATCTTCACAAACAAGACAAACAATAAACAATCACCCCGAGTTAAATAAGCTATTGAATAAAACAGATGGGATACTTAAATTCTCAAAAGATACTTGAATAAAATATTTTTCTTGAAAATATTTACTTAAGATAATAGGGTTGAAAAACCAAACATAATACTTACTTTCAAAAACTTTTGCTAATAATAGTAATATAATTGAAAGGACTATAGGATCTGCTAGGTGGAGTCAACCGGACTCGATAATAGCCACTTAGGCACCTGATTAGCCACTTAGGTGAAATACGGCCCTCCGAACCGATAATAAGCCACTTAGGCATATGATACAATATGACCACTTAGGTACTGCGTATAGCCACTTAGGCAAATAACAGCCCTCCAGGTTGGTGATAGCCACATAGGCAAGTGAATAAGCATTAGTATACCAATGGCTATGCTACTCCGTAGCTGGGTGTCCTATATCAGAATATTTATACAAAAAACTTATATCTTAAAAATATATTTGTATTGAAAAATTATAAAACTATAATTAAAACCAACCAGGCAACATGCAGAATAAACATATTATTTACAAAAAAACATACTAATTTTCAGAAGCGAATAATGAGCAAAAATATTTTAAATATTGAACGAAATCCTTATCTCAGAAATTATACTTATTTTCAAACGGAAATACTTATCACAGAAAACATAACAGATTTCAGAAAAACTATATACTTATTACTGAAATACGTACTTATGCCAAAACAATATTCATTTTAACAGAAACATCCAAAAATCCGAAACCCTAGCTTAAAAGTCACCTTACCCAAAACGAAAATCCAAGGGATCAAATGATGAAATGGTAGAAAGAGATGTGTTAGATGAGTAATTTTACCTTAAGAAATGGAAAGGAATCAATGGAAGGCCAAGAGAACTGAAGAGAGATGGATTTAAGAAAGTTTGGAAGTGTTTGGTGTGAAAAATGATGAACAATGGTTGGGGAAGGGGTATTTATAAACCTCACAACTAAATGCACCATTTGAGACAAATTTCAATAGAAAACTAGCCATCTATCTGTGTTGCATGGTATCTATGCACGTAGATTGCCTGCACAAGTTAGCTCATAACGCGCATAAACGTTCGTTTCAGTAATCCAAAAAATTCAAATCCAAAACCAACGTGCGTTGCACCACTACTAAGTACGTAGAACAAGTTCTACGTGCGTTGATGAAGCTTCAATGTGCATAGACAACTTCTCAGCTATATGGATCAACATTTATGATGATCTACATGCACAGCTTCCTCACAACGCACATAGATGACCTCCAGAAAACCCTACGCGCATAAATTCCCACTTTTATTGCATTTCTAAATTTAGAATCATAAATCCCTTCACTCTCGAGACTAATCAAACACAAAAACTCTTCAAATGGGCACACAGAACCTCTCCAAACACCAATTCGGCACTTCAAACATCAAAAATCGGATCAAAATGGAATGGAGTACTATAGAAAACTTAGTTGGAGTGGGCGAGGTGTTACACTTTTTGTCCTTGGCTGTCACCACTTTTCTCTCTCCTCAAGAGGGCTACGACCATCGCCATTAAAGTCTATGATATTGGCCCTTCTCAGCTTGGAAAGCATGATCGTGGTCTTTATGCCACATTCAAGCTTTGGTGATGCCACGACCTTGGCCTTTAGTCGTGGCCTGGCCACCTTTCGGGCATGGTCATGGCACCAAATGCTATAAACATGGCTTGCTCCTTGAGGCAATGGAAGTCATGGTTTGTACACCTTCAGGCCACGGTCTTCACTATGATGTGGCCCATCACTGCTTCTTGAAATTTCCATTTTTCTTTGAGTTTCCACTTTGCATACCCATCTTTCGCATTTCCTCCTCATTTCATGCATTCTATTCCATCCTACACAAATTCTAAAATGCATATAAATTTAACGATAAATACACATTTGTAAGATGAAAATGTTATAGATTCTTACTTAATTGAATGTGTAATTTTAGGATACATCAAAATTCTCTGAGGTACCGCCCTCTTTTATTAAAAAAAATTCAAATATTTATTATCTGCAATTCAGTAAATTCTACAATTTTACAATAAGTCCTTTATCATAATTAATACTTTATAGCAGGAGCTATTAAAATGTATGCAAAATTATTTACACGAGTACTTAAAATTGAACTAATTTTTAGATTTTTAACCATCATTGAGCATTATATTTTAAGATTATTTAATTCTAACCTTTCTGTTAAATATGGGTTGAAAAAAATCAAAACTAATTCGTATCATTGAAACCAAGTAAAGTTTGTTTTATGTTACCGTCCTACTTAAAACCTGTTTATCACAAACAACTCTCCAAATTCCCAAATCAATTAGAGTTTCTCCTATAAAAAGGGTATTCCATGATTCTAACCATATGATCTCTCTTCTCATCACAAGCTAAAATGGCAGAAGATATTAGTTCTAGTAATGAAAGGAAATATTAGTTGTATAGAGATGTATGGTCAAGAACCGATTAAGATCAAGAAAGATCAATTGAGAATTGAGATGGTGGAAGAACCCAAGGCAGAGATCAAAGTCGTCACCAACACTAGTAATAAGTTACTATGGAGAAATGTAACAAGATGTTTCATTCTTCCCAAGCATAGGGTGGCTACAAGAGGATTTTTTCATTGAATGGAATAAACTCTCCAAGAAATGAAAGCAGTGGTGTTGTTAGTTGCAGTAATGACAGAATCTTCGATTGCCCTTATTGTTTCAAGTTCTTTACCCATCTAAATCACCAAGTAAAGAACACAGAGATCTTCAAACTTCAACTCCTAGGACTTGCATATACAAAAGTAATAAAATCCAGCCCACACCATGCATTATGGAGATTCGCTGCAAGTTAAAAAAAATCCTAAGACATGAGTTACCCCGAAGTTGTAGGTGTTTCTAAATTATCATCCAACTTTTTGATTATTCGGAATATCTCTTAATGTTGAATAAATAACATGAACTAAACCCTAATTTGCTAACATGGTGTGTTGCGTGAACTCAAACGCAAAAGAGGTGTGTCAGGTGCGAAACAGGTGATTTTTTTTTTGTCTAGACGTGGCATGATTCAAACCACAGACCAAACCATATTAACCAACAAAAAAACTAAACATATAACATACAAAAACATAAAAAAAAAAGAAAAAAAAAAAGCAATCCTTATTGACTTGTAGCAATACCACAAATCATTGAAACCTTAATCTCCAATTCAGAAGTGACAATTGAGAGACAAGCTAAAAAAAATTTGAAGCTGATTTGGGGGCCATAAAATATTTTTGTCTCTTTGTTCTCCATATTTCCCCTTTTTTCTCGCTCTCTCTCTTCGATTTTATGAAGGCTAGAACAAATTTTCTTTTTTTTCTTCCACTTTGAAAACATTCAGATCCCAAAGATTTAATGTAAAATCAAGTTAATTACTTCCTCACATTCTCTATCTCTCTTTCGCGCGTATGTGCTCTTTCTCTTCAGTGGTGGAGAATTTTAATTGAAAGCTGGCTTGTTGAATTATGAACTCAAGTTTATTTCAAGTTATGGGTTTTTTTCTTTTATTTGAGGTTTCAGATTAAGAAATGTGGTAATTACACAATACACTTAGAAAAGTTTGCAATATTTATTTCGTACAGACAACTTATGCTTATTACAGATACATTTTATAACATTTCTTCTGTACACGCATGACTTTTCAAATTCATGGCATCTTATTTATATGTTGTTGGTATGTTATTGATGTTTTCTTGGATTTTCAAATTGAAGGCGTTTTGTTTATATGTTGTTTCTTGTTGTATATTGTTTATATGTTGTTGATATCTTATTTATATGTTGAAAACAATATATCAACAAATCTGCAATTTATATGTTGTTGATTTTCTGTTTATATATTGTTTATATATTAATGATATTTTATTTATATGTTGTTTGAATAAGTTTATATGGTATTTGAATGTTGTTTATATGTTATTGGTATCTTCAATATATAATGAACAAATTGTAAACAAGTTTTAAACAAATCTGTAAAATGAACAGATTCTAAATAAATTCTAAACAAATTTTAAATAATATGTCAATAAGTCCATAAATTTATAATATATAAAGTTCGGTTTACACATCCGTAATTTTGAAATTTTTACTTAAAATATTAAAAATGATCCTCATGAATCTGTAATTAGTGATTTTGGCTTCCGTGAATTTGTATTTGGCCCTTAAGGAATTCCAAGATCATGTAATTTTTTTTGGAAATTTGAGATTTTAGGATTTATTAAGAGAGAGAGAGAGAGAGAGAGAGAATTTTATTTATATTTTTCAATGGTATGACATATTTATAGTTGACTAGAATAGTCAGCTTAAAACATATCCAATCATGAAATGTAGATCCAACAAGTTGTCAGAAAATATAAAGGCCTAATACATGTGTAAGCCCTTGAAGTTGTAGTGACTATGCAATTTCCCCCTTAACTTTGAGAATGCTTATGGATCCCCTTCAACTTGTAAAACGACAATACATAACCCCTTTAACCTTGCAAAATGACAATCAACTAACCCCCTTTATGGATTGTTTTAGTCACAACAAAGAACGGTGAGTTACACGCATATGATGTGGAAGATTGTAATGCCAAGTCAACTTCAAATAAACACAAACCCAAACCCACCTCTACTCTATTCAAACCAAACCAAAACCACCTTCAAACCAAACCAATTAGCCAAGCCCAACCAGCCAACCTTCAAACCAAACCCATTTCTGTTCTTTTCTATTCAAACCAAACCATCTGTATCTTTCTTTCTTTCTTTCTTCCTCTATCTTTCTTTCTTTTTCTCCATTGCTGGTCTCTCTCCACCATGACCAGGCCACTGTAAATCGCCAACTAGATCGTGTCATTTTGTTATGAATTGAGAACCAGATAGTGTCTTGCCGCTGTGAATCGCTTTCTCTTCGGGTAGCTTCGTCCTTCTCCCTCGCACTCTCCTATGATCTGGGTTTTAAATCTTTGACTCCTTCGTCATTGACCACGTTCACCACCATCATCTGACCGCCGAAAACCTGTGCCTTGCCTTCATCTTCTCTGCTCTCTCTCTCTCTCTATATATATATATTTCTCTCTCTTTCAAACTCATGTCTCTATTCTCTCTCTTTGTGGGTGCGGTTATTGATCTGGGTTTGGAGTTCATTTGTGAGTTAATTTGTGAATTAATTTATGGGTTGTGAATTAATTTTAAACTCACGTCTTGATTGGTGCTATCTCTTGCTTCATTGTCTATCTTTGTTTTTCTATGCTTGATTCAGACTCGCCACCCCCACTAGTGCTACTAGTCATTCTGTCAAAACAATTGAGAGAGTTGAAGAAGAGAATGAATAGTGTTGTAGAGGAATTGAAACAATTTGGAGTTTTGGGGTGATTCTGTGAAATGGGTATCTAATTTCAAGCTTAGTTTTTCCAAGTGGCTAGTCATTCTGTTTGTGTGATTCTTGCATTTTTTGTGGCGATCAAATGGCTTGTGGGTCATACTATGGTGAAGTTCAATTTTAGAGAAATGACGATCTTGATGCTGTTCTTGAAGCGACTCCCAGAAAGATATATGTTGTGGATTGATTTTGCATTGGATTGATTTTGTAGTGGATTGAGGGATGGAAATCTAAAACTAAATTCAAATGGAAATTTAGCAAAACTGAAATTGAAACACAAAAAGCTATGATTTTTTTGAAAGATGACAACAATAATGGCAGTGGTGGGTGGACTATCAGAGACAAAAACAGAGGGGGACTGGTTTTGGTAAGAGTAGTTTGGTTAGGGTTAATGGTTTGGTTTTGTGGTTTAGGTTGGTTTAAAGCCTTTGAATTGGTTTAAGTTTTTTTATTGTCTTGTTAAAGATAAAAGACTACCACATCAACCTAAAAAATGATCAAACGCACCTTAGAGCAATTGAAAGACACTGAGATTGCCATGTCAGCGAGTAAGGGGTTAGTTGCTCCACTTTTGCAAGTTCAGGGGGGTGTGTAATCATTTACAAAGTTGAGGGGGGAAATTGCCAAAATTGTGATAGTTCAGGGCGTTACACATGCATTAGGCCAAATATAAAGGTAGGACGGGCACACACAATACACATCTAGCTTTTGTTTATTTATTTATCTTTTACACAATATTTTAAAGAAAATATAATACTTTTGTCGTGGAAAGATTGGTTTCAGTTTCATTTTTATTTTTTACAAAATATATGAGCAAAAATAAATATCATTATGTGTTTTGAAATAATTTATATAAATTAAAAATATAATTTAATTTGTTGTTTTCAATTTAATTAATAAAATTAATTTTCTATTAATAAATGCATGTATGTGAAGAGAAAGAGAGAGCGACGGATGGATTGACTTGGTTGAGTGGAGCTGTAGACATTATTGACATACACAACGGTACTTGCCGAACTATAGTTTTTCATTTTTTCTTTTTTGTCTTTACCTATGATTTACTTAATTTTTGTCAACATTTTATTGTGATTTGTAATGTATTTTTGAAGAATTTTGATAATTTTAATCTTGAATTCCTACGCAAGTTGTTTATATTTTAAGATGTTGGTTTAAAGTATGAAATCAGGAAAGAAAAGCAAGAAATTGAGAAAGGAATGCAAAGAGGAGCAAAAAGGGAAGTTTTTAGGCAAAAAGGATTGAAAGTAAAGTTTGATGCAAGCATCAGCTACCATGGTCCCCATGCCATGTGTCACAGACCAACTGTCTTGACACGCAGGATGTGCAAGATGCTTGCTGATGAGCTAAAAGTAGGGGTTGCGGGGTAGTGGAAAGTGTGGAGTACGCGTTGTAGGTGTTGCGCTTGTCTTGAGTCAGACATGTCAACCCAATTGAGTTTGGGGAGCTTGTTGCTGGTCTAGGACTTTACTATGATGGATTTACGTGCCATCTAGGCACCACACTGGTCGGGAGTTGTCCCTGCTCCCCTGATGAGCCCAAGGGAGGCCAAAACCAGTGAGCATTGGAGACAGATAAGGGCTAAACCTCAGGTATGCGTGAGTCCTAGGGTGTCGCACGGGTGAAGTCCCTACACTAAAACTCTGACCTCATGACACATGGGGCATGGCTGGCCACTAAAACATTGTGGCTGGGGACACTAGCCACCATGCCCTCCAACATGGGGGATTGGCAACCTTCTACCCTACGGTGGAGCTAAGTTATGGAGACCACACCCCCAATTTTGTAAGTGCCACGCCCTTTGGTTGATGGATAGAGTACACAATCCAACATAATGAGGAATGATTATGTGGCAGAGGCTGAATTGAGGGAATTTTTGTCTTGTTGCCACTCTCAAAAGGGTTAATTCGAGGATTTGTGCAATGAGTTTTGTGTCACACTCTAACACTATATATACCCCTTTTAGTCTCATTTTGTAGCTCTCTCTCACACTCTTACATATTCTTACAATATTCTATACACCATTTTAGAGTAGTATTTTTGTTATTTAAGCATTTCATTGTCGCTTGTTGAATATTTTCTATCTTCAGTCTAATTTGGTATTTTATTTAATTCTTCTCTTGTTATTGTTGTTTATCTCTACTTTTCATTTAATGGGTCTTGTCTTTATTTCATTTATTTTGCTTATTAAGTTGATTATGATGATAGTTGGTTAGTTTATTTGGATTACTCAATGATGTGATCTATTGGACAATGTTGCGAGTAGATTAGATGGTGGTGTGCATCAAAGGCTTATACCTAAAGACTAAGGCAAGTGTACCTATCGTCTATAGCAAGTGGACCCTTGAGTACCGAGTGTCGTATCCCACAGAGACTATGATTATTAGCTATTCACTATTCCTCTGTTATCTAGCCGATAAAATAAATGATTTCAAATCTATAAAATAAATAAACTGAACAAATGTAAACAATAGAATAAACGATGGGAAGATGGTACCTAGACGCTGAATCCCCTAGATCGAATGAAGTAACAAGGACTCGTTATTCAAACAATCGTTCAGGCAATTGGACCGTGGAAATTCATAAGGTATATTAACCTCTCTCTCGAGTTAGCTAATGCCTAACGACTAGGTTGATTAACCAGAATCTCTTCCTAATTAAAACCCCTATCGTTGCTTTAACACTCTGCT
>CAODLS011869510.1:0-12516 GCA_948243855.1 Flueggea neowawraea
AGAGAGAAATTAAGAGAGAGGGGAGAGAGAGATCATAAGAAAAGGTACAGAAATAAAAGACAAGACAAAAAGGAGGGTACTCTTTTACACACAGCCTAAATTAGACGCCCGTCCCTGCCCTTCCCTAATCAATATGGAGTCCAAGCCTATGTAAATATGTCTCATCCCTACTGTAGTTAGAGCTGGGCATTTTAGTTCAGTTCGTAAATCGGTCCGAGCTCGGTTTGGATAAATTTAACGGTTGAACCAGGACTTATGAATAGTCTGCGAGCCGACTCTGTTAAGGCCGAATATATATAATGTATATGATTTTTTTATATTTTATATATACAATATATTAATATTAATTTAATGTATTATATATTTTAAATTAATAAAAATAATGTCAATTATAAATTTAAGAGTTGTTTAATACTTATTAAAGTATAATTTATATAATAAAATATATGTTAAATTATATTTTGACAAAAATATAGAATATTCTTATTTTTTTTAAAAAAAGGCCAGCAGGCGGCCTGATCCAACCCTATTTTTTGAGTGAGCGGGTCTGGACCATACTTTCAACCATGTCGATTGGACCGGGTTAGTCAACTGAGTTGAAAAATTAGGGTGTAATCCAACTCGGCTCGGTACCCACCCTTAACTGCAGTCCACCAAAGCCTCTAAATTATTTGATTATTCCTCTCATAACTCTCAACTCAAGATACCAAACAGTGTCCAGTCTATAGTTTTGAAACCCAAAATAAATCTAAAATGAATTAAAAAAACTAAAATAAACCAAAATGTATTGGAGATATTTTTGTAACTTTGACTTTTTGGACAAATTCTTGTAATTTTGACATACTTCTTGTAATTGACATTTAAGAGGCAATTGCACAAAAACTGAAAATTGGGGCTTTTTTATGATTTTGATTTTTTTTGGATATTTTTATGTAATTAGCTCAATCCACAAAAGAGTGGATTTATGCAAGACAGAAAAACCGCCACTACTCGTGGTGTTTTCGTTGTATGAGAGACTATAATACCAAAAAAGAGAAAAACCTCCAATAATATTACAACTGTCTCCTAAGAGTAAATAACATTACGGCTTGTAAAAACATCATAGTCTGAATAGAAAAAAGAATTATGTTTACATTTAAGTAAATTAAAAGACACTATATGCAATGTAATGAAAGGTGATATCCTCTGGTGAAGGATCCTGCTCATTGAAGACTTTCCGATTCCTGGATTTCCATATCTTCCAGTCGAGTAATTGCCACAAAGTTTCCCCAAAGATACGTTGTAAGCTACCAGTTATCAGATAACTACACCATCGTCGATAGAAGCAATCATTTGGACTGACCCTAGAGAGGCCAAACATATCCCAAATTGACATTAATCAAATTCATCTGACAAAGTTGCAATGCCCAAGAAGTTGATCTTGTGTCTCCAAACAATCACAGAAGGCACATGTAGCATGATCAACATCAATGATATTATTGCATCAGTGTCTCCAAACCTACAAACACAAAGCTTGCCATGCTACGTAACTTGAGCTTTCCTAGGCGGTTTGGTAATCGAATAAAGAGGGTTCATTTGCCTGTTTGTCTTTGATTTTGTAGCCAAATTAACTTTTACATTTTATATTCCCTTCGGATTGGGCACCTTTTTGTTTGTATTGGTCACGGACTTGAGTCATTGAATTTGTTTTCTTTCCCCCGAATTGCTCCATGCATTTGATAATCAATCTGATTTGTTTTTCTTCACTTGATTTAATTGAAAAATTAGGATTTTTTTTGATAAGTACAATAGGATTTATTACGAAAATATTTAAAAAATTTACATACGATTATTAGATTAGTAAGATTAATCATTAGTCCCAGAAGCATTAAAAATTAAACCAAACATAGCCAAACATATGGTCAAGGGTTTTCTATTTAGTCTCGTCTTCCGGTAACTGTTGTAGATAAAATGTGTTCCCTTCCACCACAAAAGAGAACTTACAGGCATTCTGCCAATCTCATCTAGAACCAGCGAAAGAAAATGGAGAAAGTAACAGTTGCACTGGTCCTTTTTTATGCAAGCATAGCCATGACTATGGTTAATGGGGCGTTAGAAGAACGCGGCGAGGTTGATCAGTGGCTCCATAAGCTCACCAAGACTCCTAAGAAGGTCACTCATCTTCGATTTTATGTTCATGTCATGTCAACCGGCCCTAACGCGACTGAGGCAACAGTAGCGAAAGCACCTCAAAGCAACAAATCACCAAATGGCTTCGGCATAGTTAATGTAATTGATGACCTTATAACCGAGGGACCCGAGCCAACATATAACCCAGTTGGCCAGTTTCAGGGCATTGCTAGCTTTTCTGGTGAAGATGAACTTTCGTTTCTCTTGGTCATCAACTTAGTTTTCACAAGTGGGAAGTTTAACGGGAGTAGTCTCACCATGTTGGGTCGAGACCCACCTGTTCTTCCACTCCGTGAAATGCCAATTGTTGGTGGCACTGGTGCGTTCCGTTTGGCTTGTGGATTTGCCTCTACAAGGACTTATCATTTTAATGCTACAACTAGCAATGGTGTTTATGAATACAATGTTGTTGTTATTCACTATTAGCTTATTTTGTAGCAATCAAGTCAAGTAGCGTTGACTCTTAATCAAGCAGTACATCCAATTGTTAATAGTAATAGCTTATCTTCTACAATCATAAAAATTTGTTTCACAAGTTTAATATAATATTAGATCTTATGCGATCATATTTATACTTTTATAAGTACAATCAATTAGTGCAAGCTTACACTTTTATTGATGTGGCTCAAATATTAAATAATATTCCGAACTTAATTTTTTTTAAATAATTTAGTTTAAAACATATATAACCATATATATTTTTATATATACATATACACATTTGTATATATAAATTAGTTTACAAATAATTTTGTTGACAAGCATTGTTCATGAACACATAAACGAGCATGTTTGTGAGCTTTTCGAACCGAGTTTTTGGGTGTCCAAACTCGGCTCGTTTATTGATTCGAGCTTAAAATTTTGTTCAAACTCAGCTCATTTATTAACGAGTCGAGTCATGATCGAGCTTTCATCGAGCCGAACACCAAGTAGCTCTCGAGTAGCTCGGTTCATTTACAACCCTACTTATAGATTGTTGTTTGATGGATTGAATTTGTAGGTGGACCCACTGTTTGAGGAAATCATGGCCATTAGCATTATATTTTTTATATGTTTCTCATACTAGTTCTATAGTCAGCCTTAATGCCTTCGTATCCATTAAATAGTTATTAACTGGTTAAATTAGATGGTTCGTGCGAGATAGCCTTTTGAATAACATTGCGTACATTTACAGTACCTTTGGAGTTGAATAATAGCCATGTTAGACTCAAAATCAAGTCACAAAATTATATACCTCGAGGCTCGAGAAATTACAATGTTGTAATGTTTGTGAAATTCTATATTGAACAGCTGTTTTGGTCCCATATGGCACGATTTTAGCTCATATAAGAATTGTGTTAAATTTTAGCCGAGTGTTTTGGAAAATTACGTGTAGCTTTAATCGAGATATTTTGTCTTATCTTAAGTTACAAAATTACTCTTGCTAATTTATTTAAAGACAGTTAATTTTATTAATTAAATTGAGTTTAGACATTTTTTTTAACTTAGTACATCAAACATTCCTATTTTTATAAACAAGTGAATCAAGTGATTTGTTTCTGAACAATTAACAAGCGATAGACATTGATGAAAAAATACAAACAAAATAACATCCCCTACTTGCATTTACAATACAATAGTAACACCACCAAACAATAACAAACAAGAAGCCATGCAAAAACTAGTACACCACCTCTTTTTTATCCCAGAATACTCATGAAAACTTAGGCCTCCAAATCCCACTTGAGACTAGTTCTTTTTTTTTTGACGGGACACTTGAAACTAATTAATTGGCTAAATATACGTACTTTCGAATTTCGATCATGAGGTTCAAGGTTCAAACTTCTTTTGTAAGTAAACATGCACCTCGAAATTAAAATCCTATACAAATTGCATCAATTAATTGTACAAGCATGATAATTGGTCTTCAAGACCAATCAAGCGACATTGTGCCACCCTCCTCCTTGGTTCCTACCGGGGTTTTGGTTCCCAAAATCACTCGGATGGACCTTATTGCTCCTTGCATTACTAGTTCCACAACCACCCCCGACCGTCCTCTCTTCACAGCCGGCCTCAACCTTTTGTGCTCTCTCCTCTTCCATTCTCTTCATCTTCTCTACTTGATGCTTTTGCATCAAGTATACTTTGGCACTAGCAGCTCCAATGGACGCCATAGCTATCTATTTAATCAAACTACTTGGAATCCAATTAAGGAAATTAATTACTATGTGCTTGTGGTGGGAGTAGAGGGTTTAGAGGTAGGCTATTTATAAGGGTCGACGAGGACTAATTAGTTATTAAACCATCATTCAAAGTTGGTGTAACACAGAAGCTGACTAATTTTCCATTATCGTATTCTTAAGTTGGCATTATGATAATGTTAAGAGGACTCTTTCAGAACACAGATAGAGAGAAATAGTGGTTTTTGCATAAGTGATTTTTTTTTGGGGGATCGTAATTAAGGAAAGAAGTGGAGATTTTTCATTAATATATGGTATATATAAATAGTGGTTCTGCTTTTAAGAGTGGTTTTGTCGTGGCATGTTGGTTTTAAACCACAAAGCCGCCAAGTCATCTTAATGTTGCTATATTTGAGAATTAATTAATGGTGGGTGTTTTGGAGGTCATTCTACTTGTGATGACTTATTAAGTAGCTATAGCCGACCGCAATAAAATTTGTTTTTTCTTCTACTAAAGGGTGGTGTTAAACTACGTACAAATCGATGTCGACCTTATAATATACTTTGTATAATTGAATCTTGCATTTCCACTATAGAATTTGTAGTTGACAAGGTATGATTAAACGGTTGCTTATGTGATATAGTTATCACTCAATGATTCATTTTAGGACTTTTTTTTTCGGTAAGTATGAAGAATTTTATTAAATTCACAACCGCCAGAACAGTGGTTGGACAAAAATCTCTTAAAACAGTTCTCACATGATGAGTGACCTACTTTATAGTTTATTACCGCAGGGATGAAAATTACCTAAAAAATTTAAAGTTACATCACAAGTGACGACAAAAAACAAACAGTATTCAAGAGAAAATAGTGTCTGCACATCTGCAAATGCCATGACCCGTATCACAAAAACTACTATGCTTACATCTCAAAAGGTAGGCAGACTGAAGGACACTGCGAAAAATTATATCTTCCACAGATGTATTTGTTTGTCTAAAAATCCTTTTATTTCTGGACTTCCAAATTTCCCTAGCTAACAACATCGAAAGAGTCTGCCAAAATTCTTGTTGCTTCTGCCCTTGCATTAAGTGGACCCATTGCTCAAAAAAATTTGTCGTTGACATTTTAGCTGACCAAGCAAACCCGAAAGAAGCAAGGACTTTGTTCCAAACAGTGCTTGCAAAATTGCAATGGACCAGGACATGATATCTGGATTCAACTGCGGCATACAAATCACAAGCCAAATGGTTTTCTCCAAGAATGTTGCGTTTGTGGAGGAACTCCTTGGAGGCAATACTATCATTCATAACAAGCCAACCAAAAAATTTAACCTTTGGTGGAGCTAAAGAGGTCCACACAAAGCGAAAATAGGTTTTTCTAGTCATGTCATGCGTTGATAAATCTTGAAAACAACATGAAAATGACTTAACTGTAAATCCAAGATTATCGGTTGCCATACCAGTTTATCAGCTTCTGCTACAGATAGGTGTACTGAATCAGCCTGATTTAAAAGTTGCTGCAATAATTCTTGTTCAATTTAGGAATGTGATTATTAAATTTTGAATGCATTAACAGTTAAAAGTTTTAGATGTGATGATTATTTTTATTAGATATGTGCCATAAGTTTGTCTTTAATTTCAAATCTCAACTTACAAATAACTTACCTTACAACAAAATCAAGAGAGAATACAAAGTTTGGCTCATCATACACACTTGAATTTTTGTGAGAAAAAAACCATAAAAGAATAATCATACATGATCGGTGGGGGACTACTAATTAATTAATTAATATACACTTCAAACAGTATATTATTATATGCAAAAACATTTGGCTGCACCTAATTAGCGAAAAGCCATAGAAGTGACGAGCAACTTAGATTGATCGATTACTATAATTGGTTGTGATCAAAAAGAAAAATTTATATGATAGTTATAATAACATCAACTTCTCCCAGTGACAACCATTAATTGGTGCACTAACCACATCTGCATACTCTATATATATTAATAAAATTCATGCATGTAGTGCTTGACGATAATTTTTCTTATTAGTTAGTGTTCTTATCGAAGAAATTATAGTTTGAAGTTGTGGTGGAGAATTAACTATTACAAAAAGCTGTTCTTAAGGTGCTTCTTTAAAATCTAAATCAGAAGATAGACTGGACGTAATGGACCAATTTGGGGATCAAATGCCCAATATTAAATTTTCAATGCAACCACTAGAATAAATGATCTCATTTCGGGTTGCTGTTAATGGAAGATATAATATTATTCACTTATAAATTTGTAATAGCTAATGCTTAGAGTTGTCTAAACTCAGCCACTTCGAACAAACTAATTCTAAGTTGTGGGCTTATTATTTATATCATAATGTGTGAAATTTAGAAAAAGAAAACCATTAACCTTTTAAATAGTTATCACTTCGATCTTATTTTGATTTATAATTATTGGAGAATCGCCAAGCATGGCATCTAACTTACTATTATTTTTTTCAAAACATTGACACTTTTACCTCAACGATTGAAATTTAACAAAAATTCGTTAATAATTCAAATCCTTCTCGTTTTTATCAATCAACACTACCAATTACTGAAAAGTCAACACAAACTTAGAATCAATCAACGCTATCATTCCTCAATACTAAATCAAAAGAAGCATACAAGCAAACATAGATCGAGAAGAAGAGGGGAAAATGGCGATGAGATAGAAAGAAGAAAGCAGAGAGTGAATCGGTGGACTATGCGAGAAGGAAATGGGACAATGACAGCGAGAAACCAAAAGTGCCAAGCATCATGCTAAAATTAATAAGCACAAGCTCTTGTTTGGTTTGATTGTTTATACAAAAAATTGTCTACAAGAAATTTCTACTAATAGCAGTAAGAAATTTTTCACTGTGGAATTTGAATTTTTTACATGAATATTTGGTTCACATATTATTCCAAAGAAATATTTTAACATTCTTAATTAACATTTGATTGACTGAGATGTTACTGTCCTAGGAACTAACTGGTCTTCAAAATACAATAATGTGCTCATCATTAATAAGACATTAATTTGAATGAATAAAAATGGATGAATTTTTTGCATCACTTTCACTAGAGAGTATCTTAGTCTTATGAATTTATTATTATTCAGAAATTTCAAATTACTAACCCCCATCTCAAAAATTAATCCCCTCAAAAACTCAAAAAAAAAAAAACTAAAGTACTAAAGCTGTCTTTAACTTTAAAATTTCTTTTAAATAAACGTGATATTCAATTTGCAATTAGAAAGCTGAATTTCTATATTGCACATTCTCAACATCAAACAAGGGCAAAGTTATTTATATGGGGCACATCAATCCCAACTTTTGACCGTCTACCCAATGGCGGAAGGCTGCAATTCAATGAAATAATGGCCTTATGGCCTTGATTATAAGCAATGGTTTCAACCTAATAAATGATAGCAACCTCAGGGCGATGTTCATTGAACCTGATGATCGTAACTCGTAATCAGTGATAACCAATAACAAATTAAAACTTAGAATGTCAACCAATTACACATAAAATGTTATAGATATTCACAATGCTGACAAAAAAAGAGCTCGTTCCTCTTGAAACACTCCGATGTCCAAATCAATATTTTGACATATTCGGACTCTTTCAAGATCAGGAATATGTACCCAACTTAATGCGAAGAATGTGTATTTGTAGAGAGAGATTAAATTAGACGAGGTGTATCTTCAAATTTGAACATAAGAGTTCCTTATTTGCTCATCTTTGAAATAGGCATGTCTAAATTATTCTCCTTCAAGAACATGAATCCAAAGATAGTTGAGCCTAACTTTGATGAATTTTTTGCTAGTTACACAGCTTGTCAATTTTTGGGCCACCATTTTTAAAAATGGCAACACATGTTTTAATTTTACAGAAATGACAATTTTGATGTTTGTTTTTTTGAATGCTACATGTTTGAAATTAAGTTTTATTTATATAAATTTAAATTTTTCGTTTCATTTATTTAATTATTTCTCTCCCTTTAATTTTCCCTCTCTCTTAATCTCTCTCCCACCCCAAACCCTAGCCACCCCACCCCAAACCCTAGTTTTGCCACGCCGCCGCCCTAACCACCACCTCTGTCGTCTCTCTCATCTTCCCTCCCCTCTGTCTCTCTCCTTTTCCTGTCGATCTCTCTCATCTTCTTCGACTCGGTTTCTCTCTCCTTTTTCCCATTGGTCTCTCTCCTCTTCTCCTTCTCGAACTCTTCTCACTCCTTTCCTCCCTTAGAAGAGATTTGGTCGCTCTAACTCCTCGCACTCCATCTCCGACTCGCACTCCCTCTCCCTCGGCCAAATATGGTCTCATCCCCAACAATGAATCTGGTCACTCCGCCTCCTCGCGCTTCATCTCTTACTTGCACTACCTCTCCCTCAGCCAGATCTGGTCTCCTTCCCCACAATTGATTTGGTCGCTCCACCTCCTCGGCCTCCATCTCCGACTCGCGCTCCCTCTCCCTCAGCTAGATCTAGTCTCCTCCCCCGTGATGGATTTGGTTGCTTTGCCTCATTGCCACCATCTCCGAATCGCGTTCCTCCTCCCCAACCCAGTCTTGTTCCTCCCCCGCGACGGGCCTGGTCACTCTTCCACGCTATCAGTTTTTTGCCGTGTCGAGACCTGCAAAATGGTGGCTAGGGTTCCTTTGCTGCTGTTTGGTCCTTGGCTTTTCACATTTTTACCCTTGATGTACATTCTTTAGGCTCTTGGTTTATTTTTAAAATTTTTTTAGTATAAATTTTTTTTAAAAGTTTTTTAAATTTAATTTTACTAATTTTTATGGATTTTAAATATTTTTAGTAATACTTTTACATTTTGTGAACTATTATTATTTTTTGAGGTTCACAATGGTTCACAATAATGTATGTACACTGTTGTAAACCATTGTGAATCTCAAAATTGCTTAAAAAATTCAAGGAAAATTTTGTTAAATATTTAGAAAAAAATCATTTACATTTTTTTAAAAATTTTGGATTGTGTGAACTATTGCAAACTTAAAAATTGTATTCTATTGTGAACTTAAAAATTTAGAATGTAAACTATTTTGTGAACTATTGTGAACATCAAAAAAATAAAAAAAATATTTAGAATTAAAAAATATGAACTGTGGACTCTATTTATGAACTATTGTGAACCATTTAAAATAGTTCACAATAATGTACAATTTAATGTACACTATTTTTGTGAACTATTGTGAAAGTCAAAACTTAAAACAATATATTTAAAATTAAAAAAATATGAACTGTGTATTCTATTTGTGAACCATTATGAACCATTTAAAATGGTTCACAATAATGTACATTTTTTTTGTGAACCATTTGCGAAATAAAATAAATTAATGAAATATTATTTAATAAAAAATTTGGAAAAATATTTCTGTCAAAATTCATTTAGACTTTTGAAAAATATGAATTATGTAAACTATTGTGAACCGTTATAAAACTAAAAAAACTACTACAGATGTGAACAATTATGAACCAAAATAATTGTTAAAATTGTTGCAATTTTTTAACAAAATAATTTTTTTAAAAATAGATGTTTTTTTAAATATAAACTGTATACTCTATATATGAACCATTGTAAACCAAACAACAAAATCTAGACTAAAAATATTTTTTATTTCAAAAAAATTCAATTTCTCACGAAAAAATCAATTTTCACAAAAATTCTACGATTTCTCGCATGCTTTAAAAAATGGCATTTTGGAGATTGGTTTATTCTTTGTTTCTATTTTTGAAAACAAGTTTCCTGTAGTCACAAAATTAAAAAGTGGCATTTTGTTTTAGTATAGATGTGCAATTCTCCCATGAATTTTTGTCTATCTAGGCTTCTCTTCTTAGTTCAAAACACTTGTATTGGCGTAATCTTTATAGGAATAACTCCTATATGATTAATAAGTTTAATGGGATTTTGCCCAAGCTACATCAATAGCCCATTACTCTTATCTCTAAGTTTTCCCTGAGATAGGAGTAGAAATGTCAAATGTGCGCTTAATTTTCTTCAACCTACATGTGTTCATAAAACAAGATTAATAATTGCAGGTTACAAAACTAACACTGAGGGAGGACACGTATTGCCCATTTTACAACTCCAAGGTTCACTTGTAGGACATACTTATTCTTTGAGGACCAAAACTATAATTTTGTAGTTTGCACAAATTGCAAGCTTTCCACACCGGCAGCATTGTAGTCCCAATATACTTTCAATTGTGATTCCCTTGTTCAATTGGTCTCGTATGTGTCAAACTCTAGATATAAATGGCTGAGTTGTTTTTCCTTTACTTTTATTTTTGTACTATTGCCGCCAACAACTTCCTCCTCTCTTCTTTTTCTTGCTATTATCTTATAGATGGCTTTCTTCATTTAGTTTTTGGTTTTTGATCTTCTAAAGATGAAAGGTCCCTCCAACAACGTTTCTTTCTTTCAGTCTCTCCTTCTCTGCTTTTCTTTTCTTTTGCATTTGGGGGTGCGAGTGCCACCAACCTGTTTTTTGTCTTTTGAAATTGATGTATAATCGATCCCAGATGAATGAAAGAGTCGCCATGTTTGCATGGCAAGATTTCCAAGTTTCACCCCCCTGCGAACCACAAACGACGTGTGGTTTGATTGCTACACAAAATGACTGCGCGTCCGCAACATCTGACAACATGTCGCGTGCGTTCTTGAACAGGCGCTTGGTCATCCATGGCCAAATCAGCGCATTATGACCATTGTCCGTGTACATAGACGACCTGTCACACATAGATGGCTGGCGTTTAAAAGAATGGTTCTTTGACTGAGTTTTTTACAGAAATGGGCCGAACAAATAATTAAGCCTTTTTGTGCATTATTTCTCTCTGATTCATTTTTTTGGCAGGGAATTCTAAATACTGTAACGAACTTCTTATTATGTATAGGGAGTCTTGTTGAAATCTCTTTGTTTCCTTCCTTATTTAGATTTCAAATTCAGCAACAAACTCAAATAAAGACATTTCGAAGGAAAATATATAACAGCTGAATGGTATAAACCTCAATACATTTATCTTTCGATCTCTCGCTCGGAAAGGAAAAACAACAAAAAAAATCTTTTATAACCACTAGTGTTTAGATCCCACGTTAGCTTATAAATGATCGTTCGAGAGTTGACGGCATAGGTTAATACTGATAAGGTATGTGATTATATGCTGAAAACCAATGACTTTTTGGACCCACTTTTTGACAGATAGCAGAGCCGTCTCGGTTCTAATTGAGGCCCAAGGCAAAATGATAATTTGGGTTTTTTTTTTAATTTTAATAGGGGGCATTTCTAGATATGCCGAGGCCGAAATCACATATTATAACATCACGTACTTTTTAAATTTTGAACGTGTGATTCACTGATCAATATTATGGATTCACGAACTTGTTTATATTTTATTTAAAATTTGTTCATTTTTCAAACTTGTTTAAAATTTGTCTAAAATTTGTTTAATTACTTTTCATTATAATAAACAATATTCAAACTATATATAAAACAAGTTGCATTGAATTTTAAAACAACATATAAAATGGTATTGACAACTTATATACAATATATAAACAAGAAAATCAACAATATATAAAAACAACATATAAACAAAAAAATATCAACAATAGTTAAATAGTATATAAATAAGGCGTCTTGAATTTGCAAGTTTAGAAAAACATCAATAACATATTAACAAGACGCCTAAATTCACACTGTGAATTTGAAAAATGACGCACATGCAAACAAATATTGCAAAATGTATCTGTAATATGTGAAACATGTTCATGCGGAATAAATATTGCAAAATTTGTTAGTGGTATGCACAATTACCACTTTTAATAGTTACTTAGGCCCTTTAAACGGAAATTTTATTTTTAAAAAATTATATATACTGAATTTTTTTTACCATCTACCGTAAATGGATATGCACTTAAATTTAGTATTGCATAAAAACTACAAAAAATTCTCACCGTCTACCTTGTAGTATTGCATTCAGAAGAAATATTACACTTCCAAAGTACAAAACACAATTAAATTGTATAAATTAAAATATGCATAAAAAGTGTACCAAATGTAAAAGAAAATATATACTAACATATTATAAAAGTATTTCTTGCTTTCGAGATGCAAAATTGCTAATTAAACTTTTATAATTAATGTCTTTCAATGT